>JAMKCH010048117.1:0-32569 GCA_023653785.1 Ophioderma brevispina
TGGAGGGGATAAAGTAGTGAGTGGATAACAATGAGACTGAATTCAATTAATTCAGGGAAAAAATGAGATAGGAGGCCGAATAGTGTAATGACTATTTGAGAAGGGGGACACTATTTAAGAGCAAATTGCACATAGGTCATTAAGGCACGAGCAAACAACAGAGTGGTAGTAAGAAGTCATTACACTTAAACAGCAGGCATGATGAAAAGGTTATGCATGAACAATTACATTATAGCAGGTGATACAATATGCAAGGAATTCATGCAACATAGCGATGACCTAATTTCCCCCACTAAAACAAATTTAGAGTATACATACATGCATACATACAGATAATTTTGATTCCGGGGGAAAACGGGAAATTAGAAGCTGAATAGTGTAATGACTATTTGAGAAGGGGACTGTTGAAGGAAGAGCAAAATACACATTGATCATAGGGCACGAGCGAGCTAGAGAAGGGGTAGTATAAGGAAGTCGTTACACTAAAACGGCAATCAAAATTCATGCAACATAGCAAAGTCATAGCACACACAAACAAACACAAAAATACTGTTTGCTGTGAGCAATCACATTATAGCAGGTGATACTTGTACATCATAAGGAATTCATGCGAAATAATATATCAGTCATAACTACTATAATAGCACTATTTGCTATTTTGCACTATATAATATAAAAAACAGAGCATACACATGTGTACACATAAAAGGTGAATTCAATTAATTCAAGGGGAAAAATGAGATAGGAGGCCGAATAGTGTAATGACTACTTGAGAAGGGGAAATTATTTAAGAGCAAATTGCACATAGGTCATTCAGCCACGAGCAAACAGCATTATATAAGAAGTCATTACACTGAAACAGCATTCATAAAGACTAAAACACCTTTATTTGCTATATGGTACTGTGTATCTATAATTAAGTTAAATTTAAAAATAATAATAATAACAATAACTAAGAAATAAAAATGAGATAAGAGGCTGTATAGTGTAATGACTATTTGAGAAGGGGGGATTATTGAAGAGCAAAATGCACATAGGACTTAAGACAAGAGCGAACAATAGAATGGTTATATAAGAAGTCATTACACTAAAACAGCAGTCATATGGTGATAAGAGTATGCATTGACCAATAATATTATAGTGGATGGTACATCATGCAAGGAACTTATGTAACATTTGCTATTTGGGAGTGTATTTAACACGCCGAGCAGAGCATACACGGGGGTAATTAATTTACACACGCATAAAGATGAATTCAGTTTATAAAGGGAACAAAATGAGATGAGAGACTGAATAGTGTAATGACTATTTGAGGAGGGGAGACTAATGAAGAGCAAAATGCACATAAGCACATTATGCACATTGTAGTGTCTGTATGGACAGTAATGACTAAAATATCTGATTTTGTCCTTATTAGGCTGCTTTTGGTCATATCACTCGTAGGGTATGTTAGGACAGAGATGCAAAAATCTGATTTTTGATGATTTTTTTTTATTTCTGATTTAGCAAATCACTGATAGAGTCCAAGGTTTATTGTGTTCAAGTCCCACTAAACCTTCAAAGCGGCACTGGCACATTTTCACAAAATATGAAATTTCTTCCATTTGCTCTCAAATGATAGTCTAGGCCATTGGAAGAACAGAGATATATTTTACACATAAAATAACATACCCCAAAACAGATAGGGACATTGATATGAGGATAAAGACATCCAGATATTATGTAGGCCAACTTTTAAGTTTTCCATAACTTTAATCAACAAATGTGTATATTACATGAATAACTTTAATCAACAAATGTGTATATTACATGAATATTTTTGACTCGTACTCATTGATATTAAAACCACAAAGGTTATAGACCGATCAAACAGTGTACATAGCGTGGGAAACATGCATACGGCATGCATGTTCTTGTGTTAAACACCATTTTTGTCGTCTGCTGAATTTAAGGTCGCCGGCGACGTTAAATTATAAAATCATTCTGTTTACCAATAAGGAAGCTGATTTGGTCTTAATCATTTCGGGTGAGGGCTTTTGTATATAAAAGCCTTACAATCATGCAAAAATATCGATTTTGAAAATCTTGAGGGCACACTATTTTTCAAATGTGCCAGTGTCTCTTTAAGTATGTTTTTGTAGGCATAACCACAAAATAACAAAAATTCTGGATCCTGAATTTATAATAAAATTGGGATTTTCTAAACGAAGGACATTGAATTGAGCTTAGCTATTTCATTAGTGATAAACAAACATTGCGTAGGCTCTATATGCAAAAAAAAAAAAAAACATGATTTGTTCAAAAATTGAGGGTGGCATATCATCAGGAAATCAGATGAGTTATGGTTTAAAATATGGCTAAACTAATAGACCATTGGATTAAAACAAATACAAACATGGGGTTTCAAGGTCAGATATAATAATCTTCTGCCAAGGAAACCAAATCTTTCCTGTTTAGAAGGAAAAGGATAAGTTACGGGTAGTATTGCGACTTCATTCCTTCAAGATTTGGCTTTGTTCGGTACTAAAACATTGTAAAACAGTATGTATCTAATAATATTATCAAGTATTGTGGAAAGAACACTTTTCCTCAAATTATCACATTTTCATTAAAAATTGGTAAGTGTTTTCAAACCGAGCACTGTATAATAAAAGGATTAAGAATTTACCTTGGATAATTAAAGGTGCAACGAGATTTCAAGTTATCCATATTTTTGTACTAGCTATGTGATTTCAATAAGATTATACCACAATAGAGGCCCTACCTTTTCTTTGGGGTACAGAAATAACTTAAAATTAAAACAAAACATTTTTAAACAAATATGTGATTTGTATATGCGTATATTTCAGATAGAAAACAGGCTGAAGCTGAATTTCGTATTTCGTCCTCTACAAATTAGAAAAGTAACAACTTTTTGTACCAAAGAAACAGTTCTCAGCTTAACTCTCATTTCAGATGGGGAGTATTTTTAATAGAAAGCTTTACAACCAGTGCAAAAAGCAAAGAATTTTCACATTTTTAGGGCAACCTGTCATTCAAATCTCATTGTTGCACATTAAAGGCTGACTCACATAACCTAATGCAAGTTGATCATTTTTTGTGCCATGATGGCCTCAGGATCTATCTAGTCTGCTAGACCTGGACAATACAAATTTGGTTAGCTAGGACCTCTTGACATACAAATTGGTTGACATTCCAAGAAGCCCAAGCTACCTTCACCTGGATGAAAAAGAAACATCTTTTCATGGCACTAAGTAACCACGTTCTAACATACAGTCGAAATGTATGAACCTTTCTAACTATCTGCCTGTTTGAAGGTTTGTAACTGTTAAAGGAACAATCCTGCAGTTAATACACACAAAAAAAAAGTGGTCATTTTCCGGGGGGGGCACTTGTATGCCAAGGGGATACCAGTATGACTTCCCCCAAAATGGATAAAGATTGAAAATTTTTACGTCGGTAAAAACACATGTGCTTGCCCAACCAAGAGAACACTTTTCTACAACGTTTTTTATAAAAAATACACAGCGCGGTTCTCGATACCGCTAAATCCTCCTGGAAGGGGATCGCGGGTTACAAATTTTTAAATAATCAGTGCAAATGTCATTCCCCTTTGTATTTGTCTTGTTTTTAAACAAGTTACGGTTCTAATGTTACCCATTCTTCCCTTATCCCAAAACACACCCATAGATCTTCCCCACCCCAAATCCCTGGATCCCAACCCAAGTCCCCTGGACCCACCCATACCTGGACCCCCTCCCTTACCCCTGGACACACACCACAAAAAAACCCTGAACCCACAACCCCATACACCCGCACGCTACCCATTACTCCTGCCCGGCCACACCCCATGAACCCCAACACCCCCCCGGACCCCACACCATACTATTGGATCCAACCCATACCCAGCAACCCCACCCCCATACCGCTAGATCCACACCCAATACCCACAGACCCCAAACCATCCTTAATTACCCCCACTAAACTCTGCACTCCATATCCCCAGACTCCAACCTCAACCCCCAGGACACCACTCTATTAACCCAGAACTCCACTCTTACCCAGCACTCACACCATCATACCAACTTACCCTTCAGACCCCAAGCCATACCCCCAAACCACACCCCATAGCAAATACCCAACACCATATCTCACCCCAAGTCCCCCGAGTACAACCCATATCACTGGACCCACACCATACCTCCAGTCACACCCATACCCACCTCAGTTCCCACCCCATACCCACTCAAGGTCCCACCCCATACGCATGCATACGCAACGTCCACACGTTGCACGCATACGCGCATGTAGGCAGGTCTGCGCATGCATACGCACACGCGCGCCGCATAGCACACCCGCGCACGAATACAGCACACGCCGCAAGCATACGGAATGTACGTCGGAGCTGCGCATGCAGAGCATATGTGCGCACGTCTCTGCGCATTAACGCGCATGTGCGACGTTGCGCATGCATACGCTGATGTAAGAATAGTCCGCGCATGCATACTAGCATATGCCGTGAGCATAGAGAACAATGTCGCACCTACGCGCATGTACGCACGTAAGCGCATGCATACGCGCATATCAGTGCATGCATACGCGCATGTCCGCTAAGCAATACGCGATTTCAGCGATGATACGCGCATGTCCGGAGCATGAATACAGCATGTCTGTGTAGCGGGAATGAATATGCACCACGTGCGCATGCATACCGCGAATGTCCGAGTCTGCGCATGCATACGCACACGCGCGCACGCATGACGGGCAATGTACGCACGTCCGCGCTTGCATACTCGCAATCCGTGAATGCATACCGAAGGTTGTCCGCGCATTGAATCGCACACGTGACGCACGCATCCGCGAATGTCCGCAGGTCTGCGCATTGCATAAGCACAATGCGCACATCTACACATGAATACGTGTGTATGTCTCCGCATGCGATACACGGCAGTACGCACTTCCGCGAATGCATACGCCGCATGTGCACAGTCCGCGGCATGCCAGACGCGAATGTGCGACGTCCGCGCAGCGTACGCACACGTGCACGTCTGCACATTGTTACAAACGCATGTGTGCAGTTCTGCGCATGCTACCGCACAAATTCGCCAGTCAGCGCATGGCATATACGCATGTGCGCAGGCAACACACTGCCGTGCGCATGCACGTTGGATCACATCTGCACATGCAAGCGGCAGTCGCCGTCTGAGCAGGAATAACGCTCATGTGCACAGGTCGGAGCAGTGCAATACGGCCATGTGTGCACGTCCGCGAATGCATACGTGCATGTGTGCAACGTCCGCACATGCATACGCGTATGTACGCATGTCCTCGCATGCATATGCACTGTACGCACGTCGCGAATGCATACCGACAGTACCGCACGTCCAGCGCATGCATCACTCGCATTGTAAGCATTGCCGCGGCATGCATATGCACTTTACGCCACGTCAGCGCATGCATACAGGGCATGTTACGCACGTCCGCGCATGCATTTACGCCATGTGCGCATGTCCACGCATGAATACTCGCATGTTGCAAGCGGCCGCGCAATGCATACACACATGAGCACGTCTGCGCATGTGCGCACGTATGCGCATGCAGGACGTGTATGATGTGCCACAAAACACCTTCAACCAAAAAAACCCTTAAACCCAAAAAATTCACCCTTAAACCCAATAAACCCCCCAACAGGCCAACCCACCCTTAAACTCGTGCTGCAACCCACCTTCAAACCAACAACAAGCCCCCCCTTAAAGGCACTATCAGTGAATTGGCTAAAATCAGAAAATCGAAAAATCATCAACAATCAGATTTTGCATCTTTGTAAGTAACAATTACAGGTATCATAACATACCCTGAAAATGATAGGTCAGACAAGAAACCCTAATGAAGGACAAAATCGGAAGGTTTAGTCATTATCGTCTGTACGGACATTACTACAACACGTAATGGAAATGGCGATTCCTATCTTTGAACACTGCCGTTTTCTTCCTTTGCTGTAATTTCGTCAGTTGGAAAAAAGTAACTTATGAGCCACTTCTACAGATTATTGCTTCCACTTTTCAGCTATTCCTGCAAAAATCAATGATGTTTGACTCACTGACGGATGATTAATACTCACTGATAGTGCATGTTTAACGCCCAGACAACCCCCCCACCACTTAAACCGGACAAACCCCTTTTAAAAACCCCGGACAACCCATCCTTAAAATCCCAACAATCCCCCAAGCCCAGACAACCCCCGTTAAACCCGGACCAAACCCATGTGAAACATCGCGCAATGTCAATATGCACCATGAACGCATACGACATGCGTCGTGCATGTGTGCAGTACCTGCGCCGCATACACTGTATTATGTGCCACAAAAACATTAAACCCAAAACCCCCCTTAACCCAAAATCCCTTTAAACCCCAACCAACCCACCTCTTAAACCTGGACAACCCCCCTTTTTAAACTCGTGCAAAACCCACCGTAAACCACAACAAGCACCTAATCCAGGACAACCCCCCCTTTAAACCCCGGAACAACCCATTAACCGGGAAACCCACCTTAAACCCCAACAAGCCCCCTTAAGTCCAGACAACCCCCATTAAACCTGGGCAACCCCACTTAAACCCGGAAAACCCTTTTAAACCCGGACACCCCACCTTAAACCCCAAACAATCCCCATTAAACCCCAACCCAACCAACCCCATTTAAGATGGAAATTAGGGGTACCTAATTAGAGATCCCCAAACACACACCCAGTAGCTCTTACCCCACCCATATCATGGATCCCACCAAGTCCCCTGGACCCACCCATACCCTGGACCACACCATACCATGGACCCAAACCACATAACCCTTGAACCCCAACCCATACACCCGCACTGCACCCCATACTCCTGCCCCGGGCCCCACCCCATGACCCCAACCCATACTCCCGGACCCCACCCCCATACGTTGGACTCCAAACCAAACACCAGACCCACCCAGAACCGCCTAGATTCCCACCCAATGACTCCCAGACCCCAAACCATCTTATTACACCCACGAACTCTGCACGCCAATCCCCCGACTCCCTAATACCCCCAGAACACCTCATAACCCAGACTACACTCATTACCCAGACTCCAAATGCATACCCCCTTACCTAGACCCACGCCCATAACCCCAAACCACACCCATAGCAATTACCCCCACCCCATATCTCACACAAGTCCTCCCGAGAGTCCCAACCCAGATTCCCCTGGACCAACCCATACCTCAGGTCCCACCCCATACCCACTCCAGTCCCACCCCATTACCCACCCCGAGTGGCCCACCCCAACGCATGCATACGCACGTAGCAGCGAATGCATACACGCATGACGCTGTCTGCGCATGACATACGCACACGCCGGCGCACGCATAAGCACACGCGCGCACGCATACGCGCACGCATGCGCATGTACGAGGACGCGCTGCACGCATATTGCGCACTGTTATCTGCGCATTCATACGCGCATGTGCGCACGTTTATGCTCATGCATTTTACGCCGCATGTACCACGTCCGCGCATGCATCACTCGCATATCCGTGCATGCATACGCGAATGTACGCACATACGCGCATGTACGCACGTCCGAGCAAGGAATAAGCGCATATCCGGCATGCCATACGCGCATGTCCTCTCATGCAACGCGCATTTCCGCGAGAATACGCGCATGTCCGCGCCTGAAAAATGCATGTCCGAGCTGATGAAATGCCACACGTGCGCTGCATTACGCGAATGTCCGCAGGTCTGCGCAGGCATACGCACACGCGCGCACGCCATTACTCGCAGGTGTACGCACGTCCGCGCCATGCATACTCGAACCGTGCTGCATACGCGAATGCTCCGCGCATGAATACGGCACACGTTGCGCCATCGGCATACAGCGCATGTCCCGTCAGGGTCTGCGCATGATAAGCACAAGTGCGCTACATCTAACATGCATCCGTGTATGTATCGCCATGCATACACGCATGTTACGCACGTCCGCGCATATGCATACGCGCATGTGCACAGTTCCGCGCATGAGAGAGAGAATGTGCGACCGTCCGCGCATGCCATACCACACGGCACGTTGCACATGTACACACGAGTGTGTGCACGTATGCGCATGCATACGCACAAATTCGCACGTCAGCGCCTGCATACGCGCATGTGCGCAGGCATACACCACATGCGTGGCATGCACGTGCTCACATTCTGCAATGCAAAGGCATGTGCGCAGTTGCGAATGCATACGCGCATGGCACAGGTCTGCGCATGCATACGTGCCATTCGTGCACGTCGCGCATGCATACGTGCATGTTGTGCACGTCCGCACCTGCATACGCGTATGTAGCATGCTCTGCATGCATATGGCACATTTACCGCACGTCTGCGATGATACAGAGCATGTACGCACGTCCGGGCATGCATACGCGCATGTACGCATGTCCGCGCTTGCACATGGCACGGTACGCACGTCAGCGCATTGCATACGTGCGGTACGCCCGTTCCGCGCATGATACAGCCAGTGTGCGCATGTCCACGGCAGGCATAATCGCATTGCAACGTCAGCGCTAATGCATACACACATGCGCACTCTGAGATGTGCGCACGTCTGCGCATGCATTCGTGTATTATGTGCCACAAAACCCCTTAAACCCAAAACAAACCCTTAAACCCAAAAATCCCCTTAAACCACAACAAAACAACACAAAACAACAAACTTAAAAAAAACCCCCCATATTTTTTCTCTTAAACTCGTTTGAAATTGCCAATTATGATTGGAAAACCCACCTTAAACCACAACAAGCCCCTTAAAGCACTATCAGTGATTTGCTAAATCAGAAAATCGAAAAAATCATCAACAATCAGATTTTGCATATTGAAAAAGTGCAGGTATCCTAACATTCCCTGCAAATGATAGGTCAGACGCAACCTAATAAGGACAAATCGGGAAAAGTTTAGTCATTTGTCCGTCGGACACTTACTACAAACACGAATTGAATGGCGATTCCATCTTAGAAAACTGCCGTTTTCTTCCTGTTCTTTCAATTTGTTCAGTTGGAAAAAGTAACGTTATGAGAATTCTACAGAATTATGCTTCACTTTTAAAGAATTCCGGCAAAAATCAATAGGGATTTTGACTCTGCGGATAAAATCAATGATTGTTTGTAAGCCCAGACAACCCCCTTAACCGGACAAACCCTTTCTTTACATTCACTTTTTAAACCCGGGACAACCCACCTTAAACGCCCACGACATCCCCCCTTAAGCACAGACAACACACTTAAAACCGGGACAACAGTGCAACATGCGCGGCCAAATGATAGCACCTGCACGCATTCGCAACATGCGCGTGCATTGTTGAACGTTGCGAATGCATACCCGTATTATTGCCACAAAACGGCGCTTAAACCCAAAACCCCCCCCTTAAACCCAAAAATCCCCTTAAACCCCAACAACCCCCCTAAAACCTGGACAACCCCCCTAAGCCAGACAACCCCCCCTTAACCCGGACAACCCTTTAACCCTGAAAAACCCACCTTAAAAACAAATCAATCCCCCTTAAGTCCAGACAACCCCTTAAACCCGGACAACCCCCTTTAAACCCGGAAAAACCCACCTTAAACCCACAATCCCCATTAAACCCAAAAACCCCCCTTAAGTGGAAAATTAGGTACCTAATTAGCCATTATGCCACGCACATAACTAATCAGAGGAAGGGTCATGGCAGTCCCGATTCCCACCCACCCAAGTTTCATAAAAATAGGACTTATGGATCTTAAGATAGTTTGTAAAAATACCCAAATTAAGCTCATTAATTATTGCATAATTAGGTACCTAATTAGCAGATGCCCCGCCCATAATCTAATCAGATGACCAAAAAGGGGGGGCATGGCCAGCAGTCCGAGCACACCCACCAAGTTTCACACCATAACCCTTTGGGTCTCATGTTATCGCGTTCACAAGATTAGTTTGTTAAAAATCCAAAATTAACCCATTTAATATGCAAATGAGGGACATAGTGAGCACAGCAATGCCCATAATTATCAGGATGAAGGGCATGGCAGTACGATGCCACCCACCAAGTGAACACTAACCCTTATGGGTCTCATGTTATCGAGGTTCACAAGCTATTTGTAAAAATACCCAAATTAACTTCATAATTATGCAATTAGGACTAATTAGCCTATGCCAAGACCATAATTAATCGATGAAGGGCATGGCATCCGATCCCACCCACCCAAGTTGACATCACCAGAACCTTAGGGTATTCATGTTATCGTTCACAAGATTGTGTTGGGGGGGGGGGGGGGGGGGGGGGGGACGCCGCCGACGCCTTGATTGATAGCATAATCCCCTTCTTTTCAAGCCAGGAATAAAAATGGGAACCTTTTAGCTGTACTGGAGAAGCAGATTTGATTTTTTACGTAAAAAATTTAGACCATTCTATAAATTTTATTCTAGCAATTTACAGGGCAAAAGAGCCCTAAAAAAAAAAAAAAAAAATTCAGAGGGGCACTCTGCCCCTTGCTCCCACCAAGCTATGCCACTGAGCTGGCGCTTATTCTTTGACCTAAGAAAGAGGACCTGGTTCATTTTGAAACTTTTGGCATGGACCCTGTCCTCATCAGTGGCGGTCGTAACAGTGCCTCTGCCCGCTCTGAGGGGGCAAATTTCCCAAAGTCGTGGGAAAATTTTCCCTCTAAGGGGGGTAAAAAGGCTCAATTTTGCCCGCTGTCAGAGGGCTTAAAAATCCGGCTGATTTAGCATGAGTTTTGCAAAATTTTTCCGGCCAAAGTCGTCAGGGGGGTGGCAAGGACTGAAAGCAACCTTAAAAGGACAAAAATCGGGTATTTTAGTCGTTACTGTCCGTACGGGACACTTACTACAAATACAACACGTAATTGAATGCGGGAGTCAAATCTTTGAGCACGATTGTTGCTTCATTTCTGCAATTTGTCAGTTGCAAACATAATCTGGATTATCCTTATCGTTATAACCACAATTCTGAAAATTGTCAAATATTGACTTCTTCGGGGGAATCACTACGAATGTCTTAAGTGGCACTGGACATTTTCAAAAAATATGAAATTTCTTCAATTTGCTCTCAAATGATAGTCTAGGCCATTGGAAGAACAGAGATATATTTTACACATAAAAATACATCGGTCCTTGGACCGCTTGTGTCGCCTGCCGTCGCGGTTAGTGAATGATAGGCCTAACATGACCTTTGACCTTGATACGTGACCTTTGACCTCATCAACATATGAGGGATCCCATGTTGCACCTATGATTCAAGTTTGGTTCCAATTGAACTTCAACTTTTCAAATGAGGTCGATTTTACATTTTCAGCCCATTTTACAATGACCTCACATGACCTTTGACCTTGGTATGTGACCTTTGACCTCATCAACAAATGAGGGATCCCATGTTGCACCTATGATTCAAATTTGGTTCCAATTGAACTTCAACTTTTCATATGAGGTCAATTTTACATTTTCAGCCTATTTTACAACTTGAACTCACATGACCTTTGACCTTGGCATGTGACCTTTGACCTCATCAACAAGTGGGGGACGCCATGTTGCACCTGTGACCCAAGTTTGGTTTAAATCCATCAAAGTATGTGGATATTACATGCAAATGTTAACCCTTTTTCACAACAGACATCAACAGACATCAACAACAGACATCATCAACAACAGACAACTACAGTAGACAAAGTGATCCCTATGTGTCTTCCTGCCTTAGGGCAGGCGACACAAAAATAACATACCCCAAAACAGATAGGGACATTGATATGAGGATAAAGACATCCAGGTTATTTGTAGGCCAACTTTTAAGTTTTCCATAACTTTAATCAACAAATACGTATATTACATGAATATTTTTGACTCGTACTCACTGATATTAAAACCACAAAGGTTATAGACCCATCAAACAGTGTGCATAGCGTGGGAAACATGCATACGGTGTGCGTGTTCTTGCGTTAAACGACATTTTCGTCGTCTGCTGAATTTAGCTTCGCCGGCGACGTTAAATTATAAAATCATTCTGTTTACCCATTAGGAAGCTGATTTGGTTTTAATCATTTCGGGTGAGGGCTTTTGTACATAAAAGCCTTACAACCATGCAAAAATATCGATTTTGAAAAATCTTGAGGGCGCACTATTTTTCAAATGTGCCAGTGTCTCTTTTAAAGGTGGATGGTCCGATTTAAGTATATGAAATTTTCATCTTGAAAGAATGGCCTTCTCCCAAAAACCCCATCTGTAAGTTTCGCGCCGATATTTCAATCCGTTTTAATGTGACAGCTAGAAACGTGATTTTGTGAGCCCCATAGAGTACTGTGTAAAACTAATATTGGTCGACCAAAATGGAGTACACTTTTGCTCATAACTCCCAAACCAAACATCATTTAGCCCTAAGGTTTCACAGGGTAAATGAGAAAAATAGTAGCTTTCTTCTAATACCAAAATTTCGACCACTTCCAGTAAAATCTGGGCTTCTGGGGACGAGGCTATTTGTGATCGGGCCATGCACCTTTAATATTTTCAATGGCTGCTGGAAACGTCATTCAATATTAAATAGCCGGGAAATTGCGCCATGTACGTGTCTATGCTCATCCATTAGTTGTTCCTTCGGTTCGGGCAAGTCAAGTTAGAGGTCATTTTTGTGAGGTGGCACTATTTTCAGGACTATTTCACCACAGACGGACATTAACTTGGCGTTTACAGCTCCACAATCAGGGATCCCAATTCTAATTACAAAATCGCTTCTTTTATGACAAATAAGCATTTTTTAGCATTACCACTCGCAGGTATAGTTTTACTATCTTTTACCAACACAACTGTGCACAAATCTCGAAATTTTGAAAATTGGGGGCGCTCTACCAAAAATGTGTTTGTTATTGCGTTAAGTCCAGAATAGATGATGAACCTAATCAAATCTTTTTTTTCCAATTTTTATTAACTGTACTTGTTGGCAGAGGAGGAGAACAAACATGCAGTATGGCCCCAAACCCAACCACAAAGAGATGTACTTGTAACATACATACAACGAGAGTGTGATAATTTATTCATTAATTTACACTTGAAGCACAATAATGCTTGGTACCAAGTAATATTTTGGAATCAGAGATGTGACTTGATGATGAAGGCATCTCAAATGACCAGGCCAAACGGAATTTAACATGATTATGGGGCATTCATCATCCAAAAACACAACACTACATAGTACCTGGTACCTGTTGTAAGCAAGGAAAATGTTTGAGGTTGGATCAAGATGAACCCAATTATAGGCTATATTTCAACCGAACAAAACAAGGTCAAACCACAACAGCACAAAGCACTAGACGAGGACAAGAAGACAGGGACAAAAAAACCTCACAACATCTCTACACCATCCATTCACTGACAATCACTACACAAATTATTATCCATGGTAAATGTTATCTCACAGAAAATTGATGACTGAATGAAATCAAGGGGCTTCAAAATCAAGGGTCCCATTTTTTAAGTGGTGTCTAAGCTTCCCTTATTTTCAGCAATTCTAGACTCACTATTCTTCTTAATCTTGACTAAATTAAACAAGGGCGGGTTCTCGAACCAGTCCTCGCCTGCTTTCGCGCTTACTTGTAATACAAAAGCAGCACACCAGAATGCAACTGTGTGAGTCCAGGGTGTCCCCCAAAAAGTTGTGCAAACCGATAAACTTCCCAATTTCTTAACTAGTTATACTACCCACTATTTAATTTGACACCACCCTATGGGTCCAAAACATTTTCCATTGTGGATATAGTGCATCTTGCAAGTTGAAACCCCCCCCCCCCAACGAGCCATAAGTCGAGATTTTAGGCGTACTCACCCCTGGTTTGCACTTTAATAGTATTCTGTTACTGTTCCTGCTCTTTCTTTCATGTGACACCACCCCAGGGGTCCCCAAACTTTTCCATGTGGGAGATTAATCATGAGAGTCCTCAACAAGAGCATAGCTTAGATGTTTAGGAGTAGCACCCCCGGGTTTGCATTTTGATAGTATTCTATAACCCTCACTCTTCATTTGACACCACCAAGGGTCAAACATTTTCCTTGTGGAAGATATAATCTTGAAAGTCCCCCCACAATGAGCACAAGTAAGAGATGATTTAGGATAGCACCCCCGGGTTCTGCATTTATAGTAATCTACACTTCTCACTCTTCTCATTTGATACCACCATTGATGTCACAACATCTTCCGTTTGGGAGATATTTAATTCTTGAAATGTCCCCAACAAATCATCACCAAGAGATGGTTAGGAGTAAGCAACCCCCGGTTTGCATTCATAGTATTACTTTATTTCCTGCTCTTTCATTTGACACCACCCCCAGGGCAACAACATTTTTCCATTGTAGATATTAATCATGAAAGTCATGCAAAAATCCTTAAAATTCACTAAATTTAGTAAAAATATGAAATTGATTCAATTTGGCAACACTATTTTTCAAAAATCATTGACCACATTTTTAAATTTGAGTCGCCACGGTGTCCAGAAAGTTGCTAAAGCCCAATTTTTGCTTAATTTTCACATTTTCCAAGGATGTAACAGGCTGGCAACCCAAAAGAACTTACCAGAAGTAGAAAAAACCATTTCAAATGAACAATTGGCACTGATCTAGCTATATATTTGATTTTAATACCTTTGTTGTGGTGTACTCCCCCCTTTTTGATAAGCTCTTGTCTTGTTGTTACACCTGTTTTGTACAACCACCAAATCACACACATGCCATATACTGCCAAATAAACATACACATGCTGACCTAATTGTTGTAAGGTTAAAAACAAACTCCTGAATCAAATTCTTTTTTGAAGGTGTAGTATTTTCACACTGACCATTGACAACCTGAGAAACTTTGGTGTGAAATGGACCAGCTTAGCATTAGTTGCAATTTTAAAATAATCAAAGAATGCCCCGTTTAAGGAAGTGGCCCACATGCATTTGGACCACAATTATTATTCACACAAAAGAATGTTTCAATATAGTAGTCTCATGTAGCGAAGGAATTTTGCATATCCAATGTACCATTTATTTGCGATACGCAATTACGCATATTTAATTAGATCATGCATCAAACAATGCCCTTTCATGACCACTTGCACTTTGACCGCAATTGTGATCATACAAAGATGTACGGCATAGAAGTCTCATGTATCGAAGAATTTTGCATATCCAATGTACCATTTCAGTGATACAAGCAATTATGCATTTTAAAATTATATCAATTTGTATCAAAAAATGCCCCTTTAAAATTTTAATATCGGCCACATGCACTTTGACCCAATTAGATTCACCCAAAGATGCATGGCATAGGTAGTCTTCCATGCCCAGCAAGAGTTTTGCTATCCGATGTACGTTTCACAGAGATACAGTGATTACGCATATTTAATTAATTAGCTCATTTTTGCATACCTACGCCCCTTGTATCACCACGCTTCAAATTGAAAAAGATGCCGCACCATGATAGGCTTTTTCTGCAGTGAGGATTTTCACCGTATCCAATGTACGGCGTTCAAAATTATAGAAAAATTTTTTAACCCCGCTGTTTTTTTGCATATTAGTAAGCTCATTTGCATACTTAATTTTGCCCGAAACGCACCGTAAATCTATCAGTTCGATAACTCTCCAGCCCGCCTCCCTTCCACCAAGTTACACATCGTCATATAAAAAAAAAAAACGCCTTACG
This sequence comes from Ophioderma brevispina, assembly GCA_023653785.1. Classification (NCBI taxonomy): domain Eukaryota; kingdom Metazoa; phylum Echinodermata; class Ophiuroidea; order Amphilepidida; family Ophiodermatidae; genus Ophioderma; species Ophioderma brevispina. The sequence goes on from JAMKCH010048117.1 coordinate 15,727, forward strand.
GAACTCCAGAACTTGTACACAGCCTTGGCGGAAAATTTTCGTTATTAATGCAAATTGATACTAATTAGCATATTTTAGGCCCAAATCTAATCAGTGAGAACCTTCGGTGGACCCCGCTTCTCTGCACCCAAGTTTCATCATCATAGCCCTTACGGAACTCTCCAGATAATCGTACACAAGCCCGTTAACACGGACGTCATGCAGACAGACACATGACAGACAGACATACAGACAGACAGACGACGAAAAGTGATTACTAAAGTCTCTGCCGAACAAAGTTCAGGCCGAGACAAAAAAAAAAAACAAAAATGCAGCAAATTGGGGTTTGTTTGTTTGAAATTTACAACCTGTGACATCATAAATTCAGCACAAATAGAAATTAATACAATCATCATGTTCTGAGGATCTGTAAACCCCCAAATAACATTTTTCAAAATCCAAATCTTTACGGGCATTCCATTCCAATAACGGCCAGAAAATAATCCACTAAACCATGACATCATTTAGTGAGACTAATGATTTTCACTCAGTGTCATGATGGATTCACACCATCCCCCTGGAATTTTCTATTCTCTCTGGAAAATCAATAGTTTTCACTAATGATGTCATCACCAACCTAAATAGTGAATGCTTTCTTTTCTTTCCCCTCCTTGTGACTTGACACAACCGTAGCATTCACTTGCATTTCCCATTTCCTGGGACTTAAAGGTCCTGGGTCCACTCGCTAATAGCCTCTTCCGCAGAGTTTATCGATGTGGTCAAAATTTTTGGTATCAGAAAAAGCCCGGGGGGGGGGGGGGGGGGGGGCATTTTTATTCAGAGGTGGATATGATGCGTGAACATTGACTTTCAAAATGCAAAACCCTAAAACATGTATTTTCAACGACTAAAAAACCAGCTAAAAAAAAACATACGCCTAAACAAGTATTTTTGATCTGTTTATGATACCCTCAACAAGTACACAGTGCATTGATCGTAACACCCCCTTTATATCTGTGCTTTGCTTTACTTCCCAAGTTCCGATGACAATATTTCGGATTTTGATCCCTACTTTTGGGCCTACTTAATGAGATATAACATGACAATTTCAGAACAAAACATACCCTTTTTTCCATATATTTGCTGTTTTTACACCCTAACGATGTACGCGTGTACAATCGCCTGTTGGAAAAAGCACCCTTTTTACGGCTTTTCTTGTTCACGCATCATATCCACCATTGATACAGATTGCCCCCCCCCCCCCCCCCGGGAAAAGCACTATTTATCTCTTTAACACCCTGTTAAATCTTAGGGCTAAAAGGATGTTTGGTTTGGAAGTTATGAGCGAAAATAATGCCCCATTTTGGTCGACTAATATTATTTCTCACGCTGTAGGCACTCATGTTTTTGCTTTCACTCAAAACGGGTGAATTCACCGCGAAACTTTACTGATGGTGTTTTTCAGGTGAGGCCATTCTAAATCAAATTGATATGAAAAATTTATCGACTAAATCGGGACCAAGTGTTAACTTGTTCAGTATTTACAAAGCCTGGTCTTCGTGACCAGGTTAGCGACCAGTTGGTCTTGATCTCGGACCTGTTGGTCTTGATTGGCGCTTTGACTACAACACTGCTAGTTGCCCCGCGCGGGAGCGCAGGCTATAGATGTGGAATAACTTGACACCATGTCGGTTTTTGCTGTATTGAAGCATGAAGAAGCCTTGTCATAACAATTTTTCATGACTTTGAAAATGATACCGTTCTAAAATTCGTAATGGTTGATGAACATAGGCCTAAATATTTATGCAAACACAAAATATTTTTTGTGTAAGTAAAATGTTGATACAGTTTGAGATAAGATTGTCTTTTCCGTGTTTTTATACAAATTTATATTGGATCTATACAAGGTTCGAATTTCCACGTTTAAGTTGGGTCAAATATCAGGCCAGTTTTTGGGCGAAGTGCAGCAGTGCCTGGGTTATATCAATTGCATATTCAGAAATATTGACAATTTCCAGTGACAGTGACATCAGTTACGATGGTCGAGTCGACTACTTTCGGTAACTACAGTAAACTTGAACAAGTGTATAGTGAACTTGAGTTAGTTTACGATACCACTATATATACCCTCATTTTTCAATAAAAGTCACATACACAGCAACTGTTTTGTTTGGAAAATGTTATTTATCTCTCAATTCTTGCTATTCTTCGGATGTTTTAAATAATTCTGCCATTGCGCGGGGCAAATTGGGTGCCCAGCACCAACTGTTTCCTTTTAGTAATCATTATCTGATTTAGGCTAAGTTTGACTGCATATTTTATATATCAAAGTTAAGATTGCCTCTAGTTAAGTAAACAATAGCATGAAATGGTCAACCATCATGCCACTTGGAGATCATGTGTTTCTGGTTTCGATACACTCGTCTTCATTGGTTGAACCCCCGGGAGTTGACCATATAGAGTTTGACAAGCAACCAAAGATCGGGCCAAAATTCGATCCATGTGCCGAAGGTCTCCCTGATGTGCCAAACAGACAACGCAGGCCTCCCTCCATGAGTCCCCCCCTCAAACTATAAAAGGCACTTCTAAAACCGTGATGAACGTTTTAATTGGGCGTAAAATATAGCGGTCGCATAACGAAAACGTCATTCCGATTAAGAAGCGTCTGATTTTCTCGTAATATTTAGGGTTGCATTGCGACTACCAATCAAACGTAACTTTCTATACTCACCTTTAATCTAACGGTTCACTTTCTTGGAGTTCTTTTACCTCTTCCCTCCTAGAACTTTCTTCAAAGCAAGGACAACTGCAGGTAGTAAACTGTCAATTCTTTGTGACAAGCGTTTACACTCTGTTCGATCGGGGGGAAAATCCCTTTGACTCTTCGGCTACCGTGGTCTCTGAATATAATTTGCGATCTGAACCACCGATAAACCTAAACCTATCATGTCACGCTCCTCGCCCTAATACTCGATTTATCATAGGCCTGCTTTCTGTCCATACTAGCTTCTTTTAAAATAAATTCGGCGGATTTATCTCATATCGGTCTGTCTATATACTCCGTTTCGCGTGCGACTAAACAATGTGTGAGAACTGAAAACACAAAGCATGGACGACGAATTCACGGATGAACTCTGCGGGGAACTCGGACAAAAGAAACGATGACCACTGATTCAGTGACGTGAAACTTCGGAATTAGCACATCGACTTGCATAAGTCTTGGTACCGCTTATACAGTGGCGTCGTGTCGGGTAATTTGCGTTTTCCCTCCCCCCCATCCCACGCGGCCGGTTCGCCCGTGGCCCGCCGCGCTGTGGGAAACAAACCGAACAATAACCCATAAATTTCCCTTTATCACATATGCTGAGGGAGCGAGACCATAACTAGAGTGAAGATAGCAGCTTTTGGCCACACCCCCGTGGGACCAAATAGCCAAACAAACTTTTCTAGTTAAAAATTTTTAACCGTTTTTAAATGAAATTTGGGAAATCTTGGCTCCAGATTGAGGGAAAAAGGCTCGTTTTTAACAGATTTTAGAAAATTTGACAAAGCGACTAATCCCCGGACCAATCACTATACCCAAATTGCCTTGACAAGAAAGGAGGTCCAGGGGAGGAGCCATTCATATACCAAAAGGCCGAATGAGACTTGACAAAATTGGTGGCCAGGCCCGTAGCCAGGAATTTATGGGGAGGTGGAGTGCGATTTTTCCCAAGGATAAAGGCCTAAAGTTATTTTATTTCCCGAGCCTGCACGATTTACTATTACTAACAACGGCACGAACACTAATACGACTCAATCACGTGTAATTAAATAATGAGTTTCTCCGAGTTTCTATATTGAAAGTGACAAATGAGTCTGCTAAAGACTTGAACAATTCTAACTAAAAGGGGAATCCCCAGTATATGCCAGCTGCCGATGATGTCATCCTGAAAAGGAATTTGCAATAATTTTACGTGGAAAGATTTTTGTCGGGTCGCTAAGGCGACCCGACTATAGAAACCACTGCTCTCAAAATTGCGAAGGAGTCTATTTCTATAGCTGAAGGTCATTTCATTAAATGTTTCTTTTATGAAAATGATCGTAGATTTTTGTCGGGTCGCTAAGGCGACCCGACTATAGAAACCACTGCTCTCAAAATTGCGAAGGAGTCTATTTCTATAGCTGAAGGTCATTTCATTAAATGTTTCTTTTATGAAAATGATCTACGTATACTATTAATTTTGGAGTTTTAGTGTTGGGTGTGTAATGCGATGCAATTTCAGACAAAGAATAACATCATTGCATGTTTGAAATGGCCTTAAAAAGGCATTTCTTTGATTTTAGTCTCTGTGAAGAAAAAAAAAAAAAAAAAAAAAGAGGGAAAAAGGCTCGTTTTTAACAGATTTTAGAAAATTTGACAAAGCGACTAATCCCCGGACCAATCACTATACCCAAATTGCCTTGACAAGAAAGGAGGTCCAGGGGAGGAGCCATTATACCAAAAGGCCGAATGAGACTTGACAAAATTGGTGGCCAGGCCCGTAGCCAGGAATTTATGGGGAGGTGGAGTGCGATTTTTCCCAAGGATAAAGGCCTAAAGTTATTTTATTTCCGAGCCTGCACATTTACTATTACTACCAAACGGCAACGAAACACTAATCACAGCTCAATCACGTTTAATACATAACAGTGGCGGTAAATTGCGTTTTGACTTGGGGGGGATGGGGTTGATTACATTTACGAATGAAATGTTTTGGCTGAAATATCCATAACTTAAGCACATGTGCGCGCGATCGCGCCTAAAATTTTGCTAGTTAAAAGCTAAAATCAACACAAAAATTTAAAAAAAACATATAATTGTAATTATAACAAAATGCGCGCGAAGCGCGCGGATTTACCATTTTTTAAACTCTTATGGTAAAATATGAGATTGTTTTGGGTCAAAAACACATGATGGCATCAACATATGGGGGGATGATCTATTGACCATCCCCCTCATGCAAAATATTGGTGGGGGGGATAATATCCCCCTCCCCATCCCCCCTGATATTACCCTATGATAATAATGAGTTTCTCCGAGTTTCTATATTGAAAGTGACAATGAGTCTGCTAAAGACTTGAACAATTCTCACTAAAGGTGATCCCCATTATATGCCAGCTGCCAGCTGCCGATGATGTCATCCTGAAAGGATTTGCAATAATTTTTTACGTGGAAAGATTTTAGTCGGGTCGCAAAGGCGACCCGACTATAGAAACCAATGCTCTCCAAATTGCGAAGGAGTCTATTTCTTTAGCGAATAAGGTCATTTTCATTAAAATGTTTCTTTTATAAAATGATCGTAGATTTTAGTCGGGTTTGTCGCTAGCGACCCGACTATAGACACCACTGCTCCCAAATGGCGAAGGAGTCTATTTCTATATAGCTGAAGGTCATTTCTTTAATGTTTCTTTTGAAAATGATCTACGTACTCCTATTAATTTCGGAGTTTTGGTTGGGTGTGTAATGCGATGCCATTTCAGACAAAGAATAACATCATTGGCAATTTTCAATGGCCTTAAAAAAAAAGGCATTTCCTTTTTGATTTTGAGTCCTCTGTGAAGACTTGCTTTTTGATGGGAGTTGGTTGCAACGTTGGCACAGGGATATATAAAGGGTGAGTAACAAATAGGAGAGTTCTAAGTAAGAAATTGATCAGGCCACTAGAGTTTATACTACGTAATGATGAGCTTTTAACGCATGTATTGTGTTGATATTATTTAAGACGACGTTTAGGTAACAGCTTTATTTGAAAAGGGAACCCCAAAAGGTAGGTGTAACCTACATTACATTAAAGCTGAAAATTTGATGATTCATTTTTAACACATTTTTTGCGCCCAATTGGGGCGTGTTTTCTATTTTCTTTATTTGAAATTACAGAAGGTGTAACCTATGTTAATTAAAGCTAAAGCTTATAAGGGTACACACCACTATTAGAGTGGAAACAGCCTATATCAGTCCGAGGGTTTTCACGACGGTAGTACCTCTTTTGTGTATACATTTTGAGATATTCTTAGTAATTCTGTGATTTTTGTGACCAATTTGATTTTACAGATAGTATTGCATGAACAAACAGGGGATACTAATAATATCTAAAAAATTAAAAAAAAAAAAAAAAAAACAATTTTTGATATGTTGTAGAGAATCTCTCAGGTTGTATTCATATAACCGTATTCTCCAAAACGAAAGGTAACTCGAGTTAGAGCCATTATTCTGACCATCATTTTACTACAAAGTCTATGGCGCGTGCAATGGTGGATGTGTACCCATACGTTGGGATTCAGTTTTAACACATGTTGTGCCCAATTGGGCCTTTTTTCTATTTTCATTCTTTATTTGAAAGGACAGGAAGGTGTAACCTATGTTAAACGTTAAAGCTTTTCACTTGGGGATTCATTTTAACACATTTTGGCCCCCAATTGGCGTTTCTTTTCTATTTCTTTAGTTGAAATGACAGAAGGTGTAACCAAGGTGTAACCTATGGTAAATTAAAGCGATGAACTTGGGTTTCAATTTTAACACTTTTGCGGCCCAATTGGGCGTTTTTCTATTTTTCCGTTATTTGAACTGAGAGGAAGGTGTAACCGAGTGAAATGGAAAGCTTATACCCTGGGGATTCAGTTTTAACACATTGGTCGCCCAAGTGGCGTGTTTGTTTATTGTGTCTTTTATGTTGGAAATGACAGGAAGGGGGAACCTAGGTATAATTAAAGCTAGAACTTGGGGGATTGCATGTTTTAACACATTTTGTTGCCTCAATTGGGCGTTTTCTCTTTTCTTTATTTGAAATGACAGGAAGGTTTAACCTATGTTAAATTACAGCTTATAACTTGGGGGGATTCAGTTTTAACACACATTTTGCGCCATTGGGGCGTTTTTTTCTATGTTCTCTTTACTTGAAATACAGGAGGGTGACCTATTTAAATTAAAAGCTTTTCACTTGGGGATTCAGTTTTTAACACCTTTGGCGCCCAATTGGGCGTATTTTTCTTTTTTTAATTTTAAACTTTCTGGAATTGCATTTATTTGAAATACAGGACGGTGTAACCTACATTAAAAATTAAAGCTTAGAACGTGGGGTATTAATTTTAACACCATTTTGCGCCCAATTTGGTCGTTTTTTTCTATTTTCCTTTATTATGAAATGACAGGACGGGTGTACTTGTTAACTTAAGCTTATAACTTGGGGGGATTCAAGTTTTACACATTTTGCCGCCAAATTGGGGCGGGTTTTTTTTCTATTTTCTTTATGTGAAATGACAAAGGTTGTAACCTATGTTAAATTAAGCCTATAACTTGGGGATTCAGTTTTAAACGACATTTTGCGACCAATTGGCCGTTTTTTTCTATTTTCTTTATTTTAAATGACAGAATTTGTAACCTGTGTTCAATTAAAGCATAACACATGTGAGGTCAAATGTCCCACACCAGGTCAAAGGTCAACGGGCGATCAAGTTTGTGAACAAGGTGATTGGTTCTAATGCAATCTATGCTCCTGTATCACATCTACTTTAATCAGTTATGAATTTCTTTTTATCATGTTTTCGTGTAAGAAAGTGCAACTAAACTAGAAAAACCTCTACTCCTTTAAAAAAAAATTGCTTTTTTAATGTTGTTCTTATTTCTTGTAAAATTATGCCTGGCGACCCGACAGTTTTTTTAAATACTTGTTTGTTTATGTTCAGCACCATGGAATGTGTGTCACAATTCATTCGCGCTCAAGGAAGAGTTCAGGACGGGGTACTCAGGCTTTGATTTTATAATGGAATTGGGAACTGAATTGTGGGCCAAGTTGGGAAAGAGTTCCATATGTACCCCCTCTCATATCTAATTTACATGATACAAAATATATTTTAATTTTGCCTTGTTCACAAACGGATAACAGCTAAACGTAATTAAATTTTATGTTGCAAGTTAAATATATGAAGGGGGTACCTCTGGAACTCTTGCCAAGTTTGAGGTCTTATTTGGAGCTGTAGAACTGGCAAATTTCCCAAATTTTAGCCATGGAATCTCATGGAGCCGGAGCAGCCCTGCTCTGGAGCTAGTTTTGTGAGCAAGGAGCCCAAAATTAAATGCTGGTAAATTTGTGGCAAAGTAGGTACATTTCGTGATTACTACCACGGGTTCCACACTTTGTGGTTTTGTTTATGTTTCCCCGGGATGTTTTCACGCAGGCCCGTAGCCAGGAATTTATGCGGGGGGTGCGATTTGCCAGAAGCGGACTTTTGCGTACCAAAAAAAAAATTTCGGCTCGCTGCGCATCCTGCCGGTTGACCCAAAATTTTTCACCGTCGCCTCCGACATTCTGAATATCGCGGTTGGGGGGCGGGGGAGGGGGTGAGGGGGGGGGAGGAGAGGAAAAAAAATTCGTCTTCGCAGCGTTGCGAAAAAAACAGTATAGTTAACATGACAATCTGAACAATCGTAATGCCATGGTTAACAGCTGCTTAGTCATTCATATACCATGCCCACAACCCTTGAATACAAACTTTTAATTGACAACACGGACCTTAACATGGCAAAGCGGACCTTCAACCTCATAAAGCGGACCTTTGCCATTTTGGGGGGGGTGCCGTCGCCCCGCACCCCCCCTGGCTACGGCCCTGGTTTCATTCACTGTCAAATATATAGAACAGCGCTCACTGGTCCTAGCCCGAACTTATATGCTCCAAAGGACCTCCCAACACAGATTGTCTGGTCCAAGCAACCTATAACATATTACGAAGTGATCTGGAAAAGTCAATATGCTCTGGAGCGTAAATAATCTTGGACCAATATTTTAAGTCAAATATGCTTCCAGGAGCATATTTTGAATATGCGAATATGCTCTGGCGCATATGGGAGAGTCCCGGTTTATCCTGAACGTGGGGTAATTCCGAACACAGCATTTTGTCCCCGCCCCGCCGAAACTCAAGTTCAGAAGGGGAACATAACATGTGCCTTCCGTCCTGTGTTCGTATGTCTGTATGTCCGATTCGTGAGAAAAATGTTAACCTGGAAGTCCGTGATAAAAATGTTAACCCTGTATGCTGTATCTTTGAAACGCTATACGGCACACAAATTCCTTCGCTTCATGGAAGTGCATCAATCATGGCATGCATCGTTCTTGCAATTTTAAAGTGTGGATATATACGGTTTAGGTATGCAATGAGCTAATTAATATGCATAATTAATGTATCACTGAAACGGTCGTTAGATATTCAAAATTCTTTTGGGTTTTTTTGAAAATCATCTTTGAATTTGTTTGCAGAATACTAAATTCAATTTATATATGCGGCTTAGGTTGCAAATGACTAATTAAATTGCATAATTAATGTCTCACTGACATGGTACATTGGATATGCAAAATTCTTCGCTACATGACATTTATTCTTCGCTCTTGAAATGTGCATTATTGCTTTCACCAATTTCGCTTCTGCGATTTGAAAGTGCATGGTATAGGCGGTTTAGTTATGCAAATGACTAATTAATATGCATAATTAATGTATCACTGAAACGGTAAATAAGATATGCAATATTCTTTGCCACATGACGTACACTTTTGGCATGCATTGTTTCACCACTTTAAATGCGCATGATATATAAATGCGGCTTAGGTAGCAAATGAGCTAATTAAATATTCACAATAATTTTCGCTGAAACGGTCCATCGGATGTGCAAAATTCTTCCTACATGAAAGGCTTTAGCATAACATACTTTTGTGTGAACATATGTGCGTTTATTTATTTATGCGGCTTAGGTATGCAAATGAGCTAATTAAATTGCGCACTTACTGTTGCGCTGAAAACTGTACATCGATGTGCAAAATTCTTCGCTACATGAAAGGCTTATGCCATACATCTTTTGGTGTGACATATGTGCTGTTTAGTTATGCAAATGTCAACATCGTTTCATGAAAGAACTATATCTATATATTTTTGTGTGGAAGACTTTTTAGAGTTTTTGTGAGTTATTCTTAGTTTTAGTATTCTTAATTTATTTGTTGGCGACTTATGGTGGACTTCATCGATTTTTTTTGGTGAGTTATGGATGGAGTTCTTGGACGATTATGTTTAATTAATCCAATTTTTAATTAGTGCAGTTTCATTTGTCCACTTCCCAATGATCACCAAATTCGGCGGGGACATAATTTTATTTTACGCATCGCGTAAATACTGAGTTCGCCTTGTGCATACGGCAACGGAGGGAGACTGTGTTACCACCCTTAATTGGTTAGCTGCCTTCTCAATAACAGCACATTTTTTGAAGAGCGCCCCAAATTTGATATTGTTTTTGGGGGGGGCAATTTTTTTAAATGAACTTTTTCAAGTCCCAGTCCCCCCCCAAAAAAAAAACAACGGGGCAATTTGGAAAAATTGGGCCTTTTTTAACGCATTGTTGGGGGCAAAAAATGCACTCATCGCCCGCAAAATCTTTTTTTAAACCTTTTTCTTAATCTATTTTTAAGGGGGTTTAGGGCTTTTGGGGAATTGGAGGACCCCCCCCCCGTTTATGGGCCTGAGAAGTGGGATCCCCGATTGTACCCTAACGGCAGAGCTTGTAAATGCTAAGTTTATGTTCGTCCATGAGGAAATTTACCACTCTCAAGAAAAATTACCTACTAAGAACAACTAATGGATGAACGTAGACAACATACAGTGGCGTAGCCTGTGGGGAAGGGGGGCACGTGTCCCAGGCGCCACCTCAGTGGGGCGCTGAGCTTACGGTGGCTTCGCCCCTGTACCCTCCAGGTGTAAGTACAGATCATTTGGCTTCAATAAAATTGATAAGGAGAGCTCTCCGAAGGCACTCAAACATGCTAAGTCAAATCCGCCGGGGGCTTCATCCCCTGGACCCCCGCCATGGACAGTGAGTTCATCTAGTTTCATGATAAAGAGATAACTAAAGCTCGCCGAAGGCTCTCAAACATGATAAAACCCCACAGCTTCCTCCAGGGGCTCCGCTCCGGACCCCCCAGGGGCAATTTCATCTGCTCGCGAAAAAAAAGATTATCTGAAGCTCTCCGAGGCACGTAAACAGTGTATGGTGGCCCAAGAGCTTCCGGGGGCTTTTCCTGTGGCCTCGGTGGTGGTCGTCTGGGGGGGTTGTGCCCCCCGTCTCACCGGGTCGACTTATATATTCATTTGATATAAGGAAGGCTCTCGAACATTCAAACATGCCTAAAACCCTAGAGCTTCCGGCCCGCCCCTGGACTTCCTCGGTCAGTGGGTTCAGTATGGTGGGGGTGAGTGGGCCGCTTCAGGAAATGAGATAACCGAGAACTCTCCGTATGCGCTGAAACATGCTACAACCCGAGAGCTTCTGGGGGCTCCACCCCTGGACCCCCCTAAGGGCTTTGCCTCGGGGACCACATTACGCCCTAAGGCAAGCCCGTGGAGCCACCTGTTTTTGCTCACGCTATGGGTGGGTCTGGTTGGTGTGGGGGGCGTCACATGAACACCTTGCCCCGGGCACACATCACTATGCAACGCCACAGGGACAACCATACAGGGCGGCAATTTCAGGGTTATTCCAGGATGGTGTGGGGGGAAGGACAGTTATAGCATCCATTTGAATTATTATCGCGGAAATCGCCTACAATTTTTTCTAATTACAAAATTCCTTCGTTTACGACACCGCAAATTGAGAGCTCTAAACCATTCACAGGTCTAGTTTACTAGCCAATTACCATACTCCTGGACCATGGTATTCAAATTTGACTTTAGAATTTTTTTTCACATTACTTTATGGCTCCAGACCCCTAGGTCCGTCCTGGAGCGTACTTTCGGGGCACAATCTATAGCAGCACTGCTGCACATACCGCCGAACCAGTGTTGTACTGCAATTTTAGTTCAGTGCCCCCGTCACCCGAGTCGGGGTTCACTGTGAGACCCAAGCAGGGCCATGATGCAGGGTTTAATTTTGGGGGGGACTTTGAACAAGTGGACTTTTTGTGGTTAAAGCGGTACCTAACAACCTAAAGTTTGTTTTTATTTTATGAGGCATCTCATCCCCAAAAAAGTGTGTTTAAGGATGGCCCATACGGCCCAGGTCTAAAAGTAGTCTCTTGGCCAACAGGAAGTCTTAACAAATGAAAACCAATATTCCGGGGCCAATAGTAGGGGTCTTTGTCTTTCAGTTCTTGGATACACAAAAATCACAAAATAAGGGTTTTCAGATCTGAATTTTTTTCTTTTCACAAACCCTACAGTCCTATGTCATTTTCTTATGCCATATTATTATGAAAGCAGATGTCTACGCCCGGTACTATTACACATACACAAAAACTGCGACGGTATAAAGTAAAAAATTATTCAAGAATATGGGCATTTTGGAAAGAATTCTCATAGTTAATGGATATTTCCATTATATTTGCAGCAAAGATAATAATAAGAGTACACCCGCTTGCATACAACTGCAGAAAAAAAATGAAAATTGGGTGTAGGGTTTGCCATGCAGAAAAAATCTAGCAAGTACAATTTTGCAATCCCTGGCAGATGGCAGTATAAATCAAGTTGGTTTACTCTGGCTCAAATGTTTCTTGGACGTTTGGATTGTACCCCCTTTCCCAGCCAAAACGGCGCGCCGGGTTGTGTTTGCACGTAGACGCAGTACAACGCAAAGATCAACGGCACGCTTTGTTATGTCCCAAAAATTAATGGCCCAGATAGGTTGGCACATTTTGTCAGTTGTAGGGCATCAAGATGACAGCAGATGACCTTTGACATGTCCAAGTGGAAAGAATCCCTACTGCACCTTAACCCCTTACCGCCATGTCTGATTACCTGGACGTCACAATTTTCGAAGACGACCTAAAACAAAACCTAACCAAACTGGAACATTTGAGCGCAGATGACCTTTTGACTTGGTATGTGGCCTATGACCTTGGTATTGACATTTGACCCTCAACCCATATGAAGGAACCCATATTTCCCCTTGGGACCCAGCAGGTTTTTATCAGACCACTTTTCAAAGACACCCGAAAAATGAAAACCTAACCAAACTGAACATGACCTCAGATGACCTTTGACCTCGGTCCATGCCTTTGACAATCATCCACATTGAAGGACATCACCTTATTGTACCTTCACCCCAAGTCTGTTATAAAATTATCGATTGAGCCCCAATTTTTTTGTGGAGCCCCAATTTAAAACTCGACCAATAACATTGGCAAAATTATTATGTTTGGATCAGTCCAATATTTTCCCACACTTGATCCATACAACAGAATATGGTTTTTAAATTGGTACTTAATTTTTTCGAACAAGACGTGAAAAACGAAACCTAACCAAACACATACGGACATGCATGCCTAAAAAAATATAATAAAAATACTGCATGTAAACTTGCAATGATCCCCCTGGCAAGATGGCAGTCTGGAAACATTACCTCAGATGACATTTGAACTTGGTCCATGACCTTTATGATCATCCACCTATTAAAAAGGAAATCCCTATTTGACCTTAAACCAGAGTCTGGTTTAAAATCATACTTAAACTTTTCGAAGGAGACGTGAAAACAAAAACCTAAACCCAAACTGGAACACACGTTCACTCCATACACTACGGACATGCACGCTAACATAAAATCCCTCAATTCAAATGTACCATATTCCAATCCTGCATTTGAATATTTTTGAATTTGATAGGTGAACAAAGCCTACAGAAAATGCAAAATCAATAAGACTCTACTTTGGTGTGAATTGTTTGATCTGACCAAGATGGGAAAAAATAAAAAATAAATAAAAACAAATGGTCTGGGGGGGGGGGAAGCCCTAATTTTAACTCTTGTGCCTGCCCCATGGGACCCCCCACAAAACTGTTAAAAAGGTTTATTGCCATTTTGGTCTAATCCCAATTGTTCTATAGCCATTTGGTCTACCTTCAATTGGTCAAACCCATTTAGTCTAAATCCAATTTATCTAATAACCATTAAGTCTAACAATCCAATTTATCTAACAACCAAAATGTCTATCCATTTGGTCTAATGCCCTTCTAGTCTAATGCCCATTCGTCTACTACCATTTGGTCTAATAACCACAACCAATTCCGATTTTGTCCAATATCCATCTTGTCTAATATCAGTTTGGTCTATACCATTGGTCTAATACCCACTTGGTCTAATAATCCATTTGGTCTAATGCCACCTGGTTTCAATATCCTATTTGGTCTAAATACCCCTTTTGGACCCAGAATTGATATTAGACCAATGGATATTAGACAATGGATATTATAACCAATGGGTATTAGATCAGATGGATATTGACCAGATGGATATTATGACAAAATGGATATTAGACTCACTGGGTATTATAACCAAAATGGATATCAGACAAATGAATATTAGACCAATTGGGTATTAGACTCAATTGGCATTAGAACCAAATCGTTCTAGACGATATGGATTTTAGACGACATGAGATTTAGACCAGATGAAGAGAGACTACTGGCTCTAGACTAAATGTTTTTTAGCCTAAATGGTTTTAGACTAAATGGTATTAGCCGATGTGGAGTAGCCAACAATGGCCATTCGACCAGTGGTATAGACCAAATGGCAATTCACCTTGAAAAAGACATGCATGAGGGTATAAATGGTGATAGAGATTTGTTTATAGCTTCTAAGTCGCCTTTTTAAGGGCATTTATGCAAAACTTGAATTGGGATCAATATCTTCCATATTAGTGCGCTAAGTGGTATGTTTTTATGTTTTAAATTTGTTTAATGTTTGATGTACCTTATCTTAAAGGAGACACCCTTACTAAGAATAGCTTATACATTGCAATTATAAAAATAATTTTGAACACAATCAAGTGGTCCTCATGCATAATCTGGATTATACTAACCATTAAAATCTGACATGCGCTATTTGAAATGCGCACATCCGCCGAACCAGTGTTGTTACTGCCATTTTAGGTCAGTGCCCCTCCCCAAGTTCGGGGTTCACTGTGAGAACCAGGCAGGGCCATGTGCAGGGTGTTATTTTGGGGTGGGGACTTTGAAAAAAAAAAAGGGGACTTTTTTGGTTAAAGCGGACCTAACACCCTAAATTGGTTTTTTTATTTTATGAGCTTCTCATCCCCAAAAAGTGTTGTCGTTAAGGATGGTCACATACGGCCCAGGTCTAAAAGTAGTCTCTTTGGCCAACAGGAGTCTAAAGGGTCCATGGACACGGACCTGGGTAGACATTTCTTAATTCTTACATTTTGTACCTCAACAGTTATCCTGATTTCAGATAGCACAGATATTTCTAAAAGTGAACATCGGGAGAAAGTTGTTTAAATTTCAAGGATATAAAATAACCAAATGAAAACGCCTTCGCCTGTTTTGGCTGAACGAGTAGCAAGATGCTGGAAGTTGGAGGGTGACCCCGTTTGTAATGACGTCAGAGTAACAGAGTAACAAGTTGTAAACATAGCTCACACGTGGGCTAACCCCACCGCACACTCCAGATCTCTCCAGAGACGGTTCTTTGTCTGGGAACTTGAATAAGTATTCTGTTCAGATTTCCTTGTCGGTATTACGGTCGCCGCTGGGTGCACCCGTCGACAATAGGCATATTATCGTAATTTTAAGGAACCAAATCAAGAAAAATATGACAATGATACAAACACGTACGACGAGATATGCGAGAAGTCACCTGTGCACGTTATGCAAGAACTGGGCCACGCGCCACGTTCCGTTCCACGAGGACGAACATTGATGCGTACGCGTATCGAGTATTTGTTAATCGGAGTCATAAGCGGGTCATCGCTGCCAGCGCGAAAGCACTTCGTTTTGGAATTTACTTTGAAAGCTTGTCCAAAAAGCATGATTATTATGGCCCAAATTTTTATTCAAAATAGACGGTTTCTCAACTACTGCTTCATGCAGATTTTACATTGATACCCAAGACAGACATGAAGAAACATTTTTTGGTGTGTTATAGATGTATTAAAGATTGTCCCATGGACCTTTAACAATGAAAACCAATAGTCGGGGCCAATAGTAGGGGTCTTTGTCCTTCCAGTTCTTGGATACACTAAAATCACAAAATACAGGATTTTCAGATCTTGCTTTTTTCTTTTCACAAACCCTACATCTATGTTCATTTTCTTGAGATTTATTATGAAAGCAGATGTTACTATCCCAGGGTACTATTACAATACACAAAAAAACGTGCTACGGGTATAATGTCAAAAAAATATAATTCAAGATATGGGCATTTCCCCCCAAAACATTAGTTTTACCATTTTTGGAAAATGCTCATGAGTATGGATTTTCCATGATATCTGCAGCAAAAGAAAAAGAACTATATAAGAGTAACCCCCTTGCCTAAATGCAGAAAAAAAATGAAAATTGGTGTAGGGTTTGCATGCAGAAAAAAAATCTAGCAAGTAAACTTGTGCGATCCCCTGCCAAGATGGCAGTTATAATCAAGTTGGTTATATAGGGATCATAATTTCTTGGACGTTTGGATTGTACGCCCGCTTTACCGCCAAAACGGCGGCGCCATTGTGTTTGCACGTAGATTGCCGTACACGCAAAGATCAACGCCGCGTTTTATGTCCAAGAAATTATGGCCCAGAGTATAGTTGGCACAGTTGTCAGTTTGTAGGGCATCAAGTGAACCTCAGATGACCTTTGACATCGTCCACATATGGAGGAACCCCTATTGCAACTTAACACATTACCCCATGTCTGATTTAAATCGGACTTCACATTTCGAAGACGACCTGAAAACAAAAACCTAACCAAAACGGAACATGTGACCAGCAGATGAAACTGGTATTGGGCCTATGACCTTGGTATGTGACATTGACCTCAACAACATTGAAAGGAAACCCGTATTGCACCGTTGACCCAAAAGCTAGGTTTAATCAGACCA
>JAMKCH010048118.1:0-21402 GCA_023653785.1 Ophioderma brevispina
AGTTAAAGGAATTTTGTATAACAATAGAACATATGTGTGGAATATGTGCACCAGAAGGCGTATGCATTGTTTCCCGCCATATTGTCAAGGTAAAAAAGCAACTTCCTGTTGTGACACTCGGCGACCATTCAACTGCGCGGCTATCCATGTGTAGAGGTCAGTGGTTGCAGTCAAAGATTGGTCTGGCAAGGCAAGGGTAACCGCTGGTGGCGCACAAACAAACAAAATGCCTCATTAAAAGTGTATCCTTCACAAACTGAGTGTAAAAAAAAAATACCCTAAAAGCGCCCCCAATTTCAGGTACTTAATAAACATTTATGTAAATTATTTATAGGCCTACATTTTTAAAATGTATTGTTCAATAGCTTTTCAAAACAGTTGAATTCGGGTCCCAAATGACTGGGTTGTTCCTAATTAAATGAAATCTGTTTTTTTTTTCACTTTTAACACAGACAGAATTGGTTTTGCACACATTAACATGTGTTTTGATGACGTGTTATGTTAAAGTTTCTATTGCTACTTTGAAGCTAAAATGTTAAAAATTTTAGTGGACATGTTTGGATTGCTTATTCATTTGTTCGGGAAGAAACATGTTTTCAAAGGATATCCCTTTGTTTTCTCTTTAATTTGCTTTTCCGCGTTGCAAGTGTATGTATATTTCATTTTGTTGTTACGCTGACTTTAATAGGTGCTATCAGTAATTGGTAAATTTTTAAAATGTAAAAAAGAAAAAATATAAAAATTCAAAGTGCCGGACATACCCTGAAAGATAAAATGTAACCTAATAAGGACAACGTTTCTATTATGGTCAGTTATTGAGGCTTCTGTTTGTTCAGACACTTACGAAACAACTGCAACACACAAATGAATGAAGAATCACATTTTTCAGCATTGTTTTCGTCCTTTTTTGTCACTTTAGAATTAAAAATACCTCGTGCTAATTCTACAGACCCATCCTATTTCATGTGAATTATGCTTAAAGCAATAATAGCACATTTTTCTGAAGAGCGCCCCTAATTTTTCAAAAATGTTGAGATTTTTACACGGTTGCATTGGTAACTGGCTAGTAAACTATACCTGTGAATGATTAAGCTCGAAAATGTCTATGTGTCGCAAACGAAGGAATTTTGAAATTAGAATAATTAATATCGGAGATCTCCGATAATAACTCAACGGCTGCTGGAAACGGCCTTCCACTATGAAATAGCCGGGAAATAGCGCCATGTACGTGTCTACGCTCATCCATTAGTTGTTTTATTGGTTCAGGCAAGTCAATTAGTTAGAGGTCATTTTCTTGAGGTGGCACTGTTTCATCATGGACGGACAATAAACTTGGCATTTCCAGCTCTCCCGTTAAGTACAATCTGGGATCCCAATTCTGATTACCAAATCGCTTATTTTATGATAAATACGCATTTTTGAGCATTCTCGTTCGCAGGTGTAGTTTCCTAGACAATTACCAATATAACTGTACAAAAAAATCAAATTTTAAAAATTGGGGCGCTCTTCAAAAAATGTGCTGTTATTACTTTAAGTATCGTGTCAAGTTACCCAAAATACTCCTTTCTTTCCCAAAAGTACATCATTCAAAACAGGAGAGAATACACTTTAAATTTGGTTTGTCACGATTCAAACCAAAATGGCAAAATAGACGCCAGTACAATAAAGGCTATTACTTTGGACTTCAATATAACTTTTGCCATATTTTTCCATCACCCAAAATTACAGAATTTGCTCAGTAAAAGTACCCACAAATTTAAAGCGATTATTGGTATAATCTATCGGCACATATAGAATGAAATATCCCTAATAAACGTCTCAGAGGTTCATGGCCATTGAGTATTCCTTGCGAAAACTCCAGATTTATTCCGCCCCAATATACACAACCTGTACAACGATCATGGAAGCCGACCAGTTTTTAATTCCCAGATGGTATATTTACTCCCGCAATGCAATACCGAAACAGAAGCAGCGAATATATCCCATACGCGCATATATTCGTGCAAGTTTTGCCACAAGTCCTCAATCCTTTTTGAATTTCGTTGATGTACACAAAGGATAGGAGCTAAGTTCGTTTAGAATTTTTTTATTGCAAAAACTACACTTTTTAAAACCTCAGGATGTGAGCAAATGTTAAGAGGGGGGTTTTAGATATCATTTTAATATTAACAACAGGTTTTAGAATGTGCCTAAACACTAACCATCATGAAAACGAACGTGGACATTTGACAAGGGGTCGCTAAATATTTAGTTTTAAAATCGCAGTCGCACTGTAACCACTGATCTCTATCATACAGGATTGGCTTACACAACAGTAATTGTATATTAGATTAATGGGAGCAACGGGGCGGGCATCTTGGTCTACGAACACAGTACCATTCCCGAGACACCTGTTTAACAGGAACGTTGTCTATCCCGGTGCACGTTTTGAGAGATAATTTCCATCCCATATAATCCGCGCACACATCACAACACTGCCCACGGAATGCTGGAGTCTGTAGTCCTGTTGTGTCGTCTATCCACATTCCCTGGTACAATTTTGTACAAATGACGGCTCTTAACCACCTGCTTGGGCTCCTTTTTGGATGACCAATTTGGCCATCAGTGCTTCAATTACGAAGCACGGTTTCGCACCATTGTATAGAGATCAGTGGTGTCGCCCACTAATGCGCGGTTCAGCAATCACTTCCTTTTCAATGTAACGGTAGCGCTTCTTTGTAGATAGATTTCTATTTTATTTTAGAAAAACTATATTTCTAAGAAATCCCCGTCATTTTAATAAAATTAGCACAAATGTATGCCTTTTTGATAAATTTATATATTTTAAGGAAAAGGTTCATTAAAGCTGTGTTTTTTAATTCCAATGTTACAAGTAAACGCGATAGTCTTATCATACAGGCCCAGAACTTGACTAACCACACCTATCATCTTTCAATTGGTTGTGAACAGACAAACAATTGCTTGTGGCAAACTGATAGCGCAAAAAATCAACGTGGCGGTCTTCCTTAAATCGCCTACTGCTTCGAAAGTTAAGCGTGAAAATTCTGTTTTCTTCGCAAGGAACACCCCAATGACCAGCCAACCATCTGGTTACTTCTATTTAGGGATATTTCATTATATATGGTCCGATAGATTTATACCAATAAAATTCCTTTAAGAAGCCAAATGATAATACTTTATAGCGGGGGGGGCAACCTTTCTAAAACTCAGAGACAAATTAAATCACAATATGTTAAAAATGCATTTTTTTAGTTTGAGATTTTACATAAGTCTTCATGTAAAAATAGTTCGCTTTTGCTTATTACTCATCCTATGAAGTAAGATTAAAGGTTGCAATATGTGCTACAAATAAAGATGGCAAAAGGTTCTTTTTCTTATGATCGCGGTCCAAAAACACTGTACTGTGGTTTCTCAAATATGATCCCGCCAGAGATAGGTACACCGTCTGGCTGCTTCATCATCCTCGATTCGCACGTCCTTGTTTTGTCGCATTGTTGCTCCATCAGTGGGCACCGACCAAGAGGGTGTTCCATTGTCTGTGGTGCTTGTTCCACAACCACAGGTAGTTCCTGATCTGCTTCCATGTAGCCCCCACTTTCTGCAAAGAACCCTTAGATCGACCAATTCCGGTTCTCCATCTGTTGAGGCATCGCCATTCAGCCCATGAGGGGCAGCTCCAGGGGGAGATGCTCACCAGGTTCAAGACAATAGAGTACTTGGTTGATGGAAAAGTTTTTCTTTCAAAAAGGAAACTCTCTTGAGCTCCTTAGGGACTGTTTCAAGTGGTTGTGACTTTCTAAGAAATTCTCTCTCTGGATTTAAGGCGGTGGCAGCAGGTATCGGTTCAGGACATAGGGTGCTTCAATTAGATTACTTAGCAGCTCGCTTTGCCATGATCGATACGCTACGAAGGAGGTCTGGTGGAGCCAATTCATGCTAGGATGTTTAAGTTTTCGGTTGGTGTTTGGACGGAGACATCCGGTGATAAGCCGGAAGGAGGCATTTAACGCTGGATCAGCTTCTTGGCATGGGTTGATCGGCAACAGGCATACTCTGCACAGGAGTAGCACAGGCAAGTGCCATCGATCTTAGTGTATGTGTGCGAGCACCCCATCTTGTGCCAGTGAGTTTGTTCAAGATGTCGTTACGTAGATGGCAAGGTCAAGATATTAATGTGAAAAAAATAGTTTGACATTTACCCCCAAAGTTCAATCTGAATGACGTCATCATTTTCGTCAAATAGGCTCTACTAAAATATATTGTGGAAATCAAAATAATTCATTCCCCAACATATAAAATATGTTAAAAAGATGGGTTAAAAAAACAACTAAAATCAGAAAATTGAGAAAATTCCTTTAAACTTTCTGTTTTGTACATACGTCAATGGGGAAAATATATTTAAAAATTATATTGTTTTTTTAAATACTGTTTTATTAGTTTTTTGTGCAGACGACAAAATAACAAAATATTCCCAGACCTGCATTGTTACCGTGGTGGCAAGTGTGAAATAATACGCCGATTTTGAACTTCAGACCAAGGCCTATACGATGCTATAATGATATGTAAAGGTGATATTTAAGAAATTTATGAAATTGTTGTCACATTCCAGAAATACCGTGATCTCCAACGCATTAGACAGCTCGATTCTTCCAGATATTTGTCATAATTTAACAAACTGAGCTGCAGCTTCTCACGTTATGGCCTAGCGGTATGAGATCTATTTCAAAAATATTAAAATGGCCTTTCCCTGTACTCATAGTTATCGAGCTCACTTTTTTCATAGAAGAATACTCTTCATTCAAACATTTTCTAGTAGAAACGCTGTCAACAGGCAATTTACTATCTACCTTCTGCAGAAGTTGTAAGAATCTTTGTCATCCTTTACGACATAACGTGGTGTATCTCATTTCTTTGAGCCTAATCTGCATTTTAATCTTTCCCATTTTCTAGAGTTTAATTAGCTTTGTCTATTTTCTAGTTATTTTTCTCTCTTTTCTTGTTCGATTTTGTCTTCGCACGTCACCATCTTCTCTCTCTTTTTTTTGGCTTCTTTCCTCACGCTGTTTATGTATTTCGTGCTTCGTTTTTCCCTTTCCACCGAATCTTCACCCGTACCTCATACCTTCACCCAAACCAATGAGTGTTATCAATTTCTAATGTTGTTATGAATAGAGTGATAAATACAGTATGAAATAGCTTCGAATACTTACACACAAAATGAAAAGACAGCATCTTCTCTGCACATTGCAAACTTGAAACCAGCTTCTCTATATTGCCCTACCTTACTAGACATATACCAACAGATCTGCTGTGCTAGCTCATCCGATGGTTGAATTCCGAATTTACTGTAATAAACATGATCAACAAAACGATAAACGTTAATACATCATCATGAAACCACAGATCACAATTCAATTTTCTGTGAAACAAGCCAAATCTCCACTGCATACCTCTATGACGTACCTTTCCCGGACGAGCCCTCACAAGGTAGCAATATGAAACAGCAGTAAGTTGCGATTGAATTGAAAGAAACAAACAAAATAATCATCTTAATCTGAAGAATTTAATTATAAATTGTAAAAAAAAAAAAAAAAAAAACTTAAAATAACCTTAAAGCCATAATGGCAAATTTTTAAGAGAGACCCCCAATTTTCAAAATTTGATATTTGGCACAGTTAGTGATGATTGTATAGAAACTATACAGCGAACGAGAATGCTAAAATAAAAAATGCGTGTTTATCATAATTAAGCGATTTTGTAATGAGAATTTGGATCCCAGATTGGATTACGGAGAGCTGGAAAATGCTACGTTTATGTCCGTCCATGATGAAATAGTGCCCCTCAAGAAAATAACCTCTAACTTGATTTGCCTTTGAACCAATAAAACAACTAATGGGTATGAGCGTAGACACGTACATGGCGCTATTTCCGGCTATTCCACCCATGGAAGGCCGTTTCAGAAGCCGTTTGAATTATGATCGGGATCCCGCATAATATATTCTTAAATTACAAAATCTTCGTTTGCAGACACAGGACATTTTCGAGCTTCTTAACCATCACAGGTATGGTTTACTATCCAGTTACCAATGCAAAAGTGTGAAAAATCTCAAATTTTTTGAAAAAATTGGGGGCGCTCTTCAAAAATGTGCTAATATTGCTCACACGGGAGTGAAAAACCTCTGGGTCACTATAGCACATAATGGCATTAAAAAATATTCAGGAACATAATGAAAAGGACCCCTACTGAAATAACGTACACAAGTTGAAAACAAGTTGGATGTTACATTATGTAAAACAGTAAAAACAGGAAGAGTTTCCCCCCCCCCCCCCCCCCCCCCCCCCTGAGGGGAAGGGTGGCAGTTACGTGGCAAGTTTCTGGAAACAGAAAACCAAGGTGTTCATCATCCCGGACAGAATTTACGTGTATGAGCATGTTTTGTGAAACACAATTCAAAAGCATTAGACCAGGATTCAAGCCATTGTACTTTAAGATTGTAGTAAGATATTGATCTGGCAAGTAAAAGATTGATTAGCCGGGATTAGCACAATACAATAGCAATGGTCTGTGCGAGTTTTTTGGAAAAGCTGATGACCATGCTTACACAGTTTGGTAAATGCTGGCAGTAAATGTCAGATCCTTTTCCAGAAATTGCCACGCCCGAAACTGCCACCTCCCATATGAACTTTTCCTGTTTTACTGTTTTTACAGAATGTAAATATCCAAATGTTTTCAAACTTGTGGAAGTGATTTCAGTAGGGTCTTCATTATGTCTGATATTTTTTTATGCCATTATGTCGCTATAAGTGCCAAGAGGTGTTTCCACTCACGTTGGTGCCCAAGGGGGGGGGGGAGGTCCCCTAAGGAAACCACTTTAACGAGGGAACAATTTGCACGAAATGTATACCACATGTGAAGGATCATAGGACAACCCCAAATCAGCAACAAATCAGCAAATAAAAAGGATTTTGGTATTGGGTGCAAATTAATGGCATAAAATTGTTCAAAACACGCGAAAATGGGCAAAAAGACGAAAAAATTCAAATGAGCCTTGTACTTACAGTCAAAACATTTGAAAACTTATTTTATGTGATATCTATTCTAGAAGACCCAAACTACTTTATTAACACAAAACCAGCAGTTTTTTGGGAATCCTGTATTTTGTATGGGGGGTTGCAAAATACAAGTCATTTTCCTATAGAGTTTGTACAGTAACGGTTTGGCAACATACATGATGAAGTTGTTTGATTTCAGCACATAAAGGGTTAATTATTTTATTAATTAATGTTACTAATTATTGTTTACTTACATGTATGTGTGAACTTATATCAGCAAAAAAATTGCTTTGGTTCTCGGTTTCTTATTCTTATTTTTAAAAATATTCTCAGATGACTTCCGTTAGTGCCCAAGGGGGTGGCTCCATGGGACCCCCACTAATTAACTCATTAACGGCTTGGCCGATTTTAATTATTTTGGTATGAAAAGAAGCGCATTTAAAAGTCAGACAATTACAAAAAGTTTTGGCGCAAAAATCCCACGCGTAAAGCGGCCAGCGCGAAAACAAATTTTGGGGTCCATAGGAACCCCCCGGTCACTTAAGTGTTAAGTGTTTAATTTGTAACCCGTGTAGTAAACTGTGGCATTTTAATTTACATGGGTCTCGACACAAAATATGTGATATAGCATTGCGATATTTAAAGAAAAAATATCTCCACTGCTTAACCATATGCTGTTTCCTTCCCCGACAAGCACCCTAACAGTGCCACACACAAGACCGTGAACATAGTTTTTTACAATGAGAAACAGCAGATAACCATAGTAATGTGTTTATGTTGCAACCCATATGCCAAGATGTGGCAATTTAAATTTGCATGGGTGTCGAAACAAAATTTGTGATATGGCATTGTGATATTTAATGTATAGCGCCCGAATACATCAATGAAGGTATGAATTCACATACTGTAGTATCCAAAAAAAAAGCTTGATCACAATGCACATACTCATAGTTAATGTAATTAATTGGGTGTGGCGGCTGGAAATGATAGAAAAAAAAAGCACAATTTTATATTCAATTTTCAAATACTACTATTTCAGCACCTATAAACACATGCGTCGCGGACGTTAACATACAACCTCACACCTTTCCTATCCCACAAATACAAAGGCCTTAATTTCTAATTGGAATTTCACTTTTAATTTCAGATGCTGAAAGACACGCTTCATTGTGGGTGCGTTTCTCTGGAAGGATCAACTGAGTACAGCACTTATGAGACTATAGATCTTCAAAGTCACAGTCAAATTCATTATTTTTCGCACTGTGTGTCACACTGTATGGTTTAATGTTTGATTGTTTTCTTTCTGAAATAGTGAACTCTCTTAATGACAAACATGCTTTATCTATACACTGTTAATTTGGCGTAAATTAAATTGGTTCTTTTGTGTGTAATCATGTTTAATTCCTAACACTTCAGTTTCGTCCATATATTACTTACCTGTTTGGAATATAAAGACCGAAACTCTGTCTCTATTTATTTTTCTAGGAATTTGTTACTAGTGTGTGCTATTGTGTAATTAATTTTCGAGTTGATTCTTGCAAACCAGACTTTTTCTTTAGAATATATAATAATATTATAAAAAAATATGTTTGCATTTTTGGCGGCCACCTTGGAATGGTGGCGGCCATTTTGAATTTAGGCCTTAAAGGTGGGTGACCCAATCGACAACCTCGTCCTCTATTTTACTCCATCAAAATGGAGATTTTGGTATCAGAAGAAAGTTCATATTTTTCTCATTACCCCGGTGAAATTTTAGGCCCAGGAAATGTTTGCTTTTGATTTTATGAACAAAAATGTCTCACAAAACTGTGTGGTACGTATACCACATTTATTAACCCCACACTGTCTATGGGCCAATTTAGTACACATTTTTGCTTCAACTCTGTAAACGGCTGGGCCAATTAAACTCAAAATTTGTAATCTGATGTTTTGGTGATATGCTTCCATGTGAAGGATAAAACATATGAAAATTTGGATCATGATCTTAACTAGGAACAAACGCACAACGCATGCGCGAACCGGGAATTTCAAGATACCGGAAGTGGAGCTTTAGAAACGTAAACACAGCGCGAAAAAGCAACCGAGTTGACCGACAAAATCTTAAATTATTATTTTTATAAGCACGATCGGATTACCAGGTTTGTGAAAACATAAATGTATATGTTATGGCTGTTGGCACACGTTTTTATTCTGCGTGAATTGGTTGGAGAGAAAAATAATGAGTAATTTTGTACCACACTGTACAGCCGAAAAATACACCGAAAAAAACGCAAAAATTTCACGATGAAAATTGAGCCGAAAATAACCCTGGCCATCCTGGCCATTTTTGAAATTCCGGTCTTCTGCCAGATGGGTGATTCTGCCAGAGCCAAATGTACAGTATCATGTGTACGTGCACTACAGTGTGGTTGCACAGGCTAATTGCTATCGACTGCTGATGATCTGAGTTGATGAAGTTATGGGTTAGTGTTCGGAATTTTTCAATTCTTCGTCCAGAACTATTTTATCAGCCCATGAGCATGATACACCTTGGTCTAGATTAGCATAGTTAATCAGGCTACCTGTATTTTGTGTTTGGAACTTCTAAACCACATGTGGCATATTCAATCAAGTTCGAAGGTGACTGTCTCTACTTGTGCTGCCTTTACGAAGTCCCCTTTTTTTTAGTTCGCAATGCAACCCTAAAAATACGAGCAAATCAGACGCATTCTTTAATCGGAATGACGTTTTCGTTATGGACCGCTCTATTCTAGGTTTGCAGAACAGTATACTTAAAAACGTGTAGCATCAAATTTACTGAATTCACAATACAAATCAGATAAAATTACTCACCCAAGTTGTTACTAATGTCCATATAATATAAATCATTGGCAGTGATTTGCAAAAAAGGCTTAAAAATAAACAAAATATACATCTACAATTTGCTTTCACATGTTGAGTAATGCCGCTGGTATTGCCGCTGTCGTCACTATCGTGGAACTATATACAATTATACATGGAATGATTTCCCCTGAATTTTGTATCTCAGAATTACTAATTATGAATTTTATGCATCTATTATGATAAAAGACCTTCTCAGGTAAGTGTGTGCCTTGTTTACGAGCGATAATATGAAAAAAAAATTATTAGCTCCGAATATTTGCGAAACCTTTTTTCTTCGGAACCTATTCATTTACGCTGCTACAGACTATTGTATACGGAAATGCTTATACCGTGATGCGAGTACGCCCAAATAAAAACGTTCATCGCGGTTGAAGTTCCTTTTACTACCTTTTTTGAAGTCATGTACCCCAATAAATCTTGCGTATGGCCCTGCATGGACCCCAAACATCTTTTCCTATAGTAACTGGTCCCTATAGGCTTTTCCTTAAAGAGACATGAGGAGATTTCCAGAAAGAAACGCCCCCAATTTTTCTCGAACACCGGTTTTTTACATATTTGAAATGCTTACCAATGTATTAGATCACACCTGAAGTGAATAAGCCGAATACGCCATCTTTATGCAATAAGATGATGATTTAGTAGTTTCTGTCGTGCAGGACAGAATGTCAAACCGTGGTTTTCTATGGGGATCGATTACGATAGCAGGTAAGTTCAAAACAAGGTTTACGGTTTTCGTTTGCACCTGTTTGTCCAATAAACCTTCGAAACGTTCTCGGTAGGTGATCTACAACCGATCCAGTGAAATTTGAAAGAAATTTGTATCCTAAAAAAATCTCCTCCTATATCCTGTCACTTTAAAGAGACATGAGGACATTTCCAGAAATCGCCCCCAGTTTTTTTTTTCAAACCCTGTTTTATTTTCATATTTGGAATGCTTACCAATGTATTAGATCACACCTGAAGTGAATAAGCCGAATACACCGTCTTTATGTAATGAGATGATGATTTAGTAATTTCTTTTGTGCATGACAGAAATTCAAAGCATTGTTTTTCTATAGGGAGGATTACGAGAGCAGGGAAGTTCAAAACAAGGTTTTGTAGTTTTCTTTTGTACTTGTTTGTCCAATAAACTTTTGTGAGAAATTTGTATCCTCAAAAAATCTCCTCCTGTCACTTAAAATTTTCCCCTATTTTTTTTTTTTTTAATGATAAATAGAGTATAAATACAGTATTTGCCTCTATAAGCACCCAGGGCATAAAGTTAGCTGCTTGGGCACTTACTGTTGAACCATTTCTGCACATTTGTTAAAGGCTGACTCAGAGACTTCCCGATGAGACGCACTCAATTTAAACAAATTGCGTTTTTGTATATACATATACAAACGTCCATGTCAAAAAACATGTGCTAATCACTCTGTGGTGAAATACTACTCATTGAAAGTCTTTTTATAGAAAATCACAATTATAATTGCTAATAGAAAATTCCGGATCCTGGAATTGTTTTTGTAAACCCGGTATCCTATGGCCGATATAGTCCTACTTGTAAAATGCTTACTGCATGAAATCGGAAACTTTTGATTCACACTTACCTTGGATTAAGCAATTTCGGTAACTATCTTTAGTTTCAGATGACGTCAAGTACTACACCAACAAATTATATGTGAAATCTCTAAAAATCCGGTTAACTGTTCCTATAAGAGTAAAATCTGCATTCATTTGGATTATTGTTCGTCAATTTCCCATGTCCACTTTGAATGGGTGGGCACCGGTTGTTTACATAATAATCAGCTTTTTATAATAGTGCTTTTCACCAAGAGCTAGCCCTTGGAAGCTCTTTGCCTATTATTCTTATGCTGCCACTCAATAAATACGGTTCTAACGATAGCATGGGGTATTACGTAAGGAAGAATGCTTTTTGGTGCGGGTGGTCGCGGTGTGTGATGGACAGCACAGGTGAATGGGTCAACTGATCCCGTTTTCCGAACAGCAGCACAACGACGCTGTTACAATTGCTCGATACGAACCCCGTTATTTCGCTAGTGTGTTTTCGACTGATCATTGGATGCCATGCTGTAACAGCTTCATGGAAGATACCTTCTTCGATTGTTTGTGGACCTTTATATTTCACACCCGGTGTTGTTTGTTTTCTAAACTTCCCGCGCTGAGCGCGCTGAGTACATGGCGTCCGGTTACGAAGACAGATTGATCTGTTTCGAAGATTAACGCAGGGAGCCTATCCCATTGAAGCAACAACTCAATTCAGATATACAGTTCAACGTACGTTTTTCTTTAAACACATGAAATGATGTATGGCAATCTCTTTTTCCTTCCCCTATGGTGTGAGCATCCCCTGTGTTTAAGTATCATAGATTTGTTGGGGGCATTTTAAAGGTTTGCATTATACATGCTTTAATTGTGTAGAAGTGGTTGCCACACAGCATTTAGAAGTGATGATCACTTAATTCTTTTTAATCTCTCCATGCCAATGCATGCCCGGTCAGTGAGCTTCAGATGTTTGTGGAGGGCGAGGACCCAGGTCACATCATCGTTTTACCCCTCACTACAGAAAAGGTTTTGAACACCTTTGGTAGTTAGTATGGACCCTCTATATCAACGCTAGGTAGGTCAGGACTCTCAAATGTGGGTGTTACTACTTTTTTCAATATGGGTCCAACGTAAGTTTTACCAACAGGGGTTCAAATTTTCAAATTGCTTTATTTTTTTCAATTTGTCATTTCCAGCCCTTTTTAATTTCTAGTCATAAGGATTCCAAAAATGTAATAGTTTTGTACCCATCAGACATCACGGACCAATGATTTTTGAGTCACTAGGGTAATATGGCTAAAATGGAAAAGGTCATTTCTATTTGTACAGGGGTTAAAATCGAAGTTGCTCCTTTTGTTGAAATTAATATAATTGTGTCACTAGCTTAATTAGTTCAAAATAGGATAGTTTTTTACCATCTGCAGTGCATAGTTACCATGTTATGGGACCAAAATTGTCTAGGGGTCCAACATACCCATTGGTGTGACCTTCTTGACTCGTATCTTCTTCTCTCTCCTGTAAGTAAGCTTTAACATAAACAAACTATACCTTTTAGGAGTTCTCTTGACCATCTCAGGCATCACTTTCAAGTAATTAAAATATAAGCAGATTAACCTTTTAATGTGACCCCCTGTAAAATCGAGATTGACCTTTTTTTACCAGTTTAGCCATTTTACCATATAACTCCAAAACCACTGGTCGTTAAGTGGTACAACCTCTACATTTTTTGGAATCCCTTATGATTAGATGGATCAATATGGCATACTATTTTAAAAAAAACATGAATTGGGGCATTTTAAAAGTTTTGACCCCTGTGTAACTTAATTGGGCCCCTATTGAAAAAGTGATCCCACAACTTTGACGCAGTACTACCTACCTAGCATTGAATGGTAGAGGGCCATAATAACTACTAAAGGTGTCAAACCCTTCTGTAGTGGGAGGTACAACGAAATCCGTAAATAAGGCCCCTATGAGATTCTGCTCCTGCTCTATTGTTAATGTTTAATACACGTCTATTTACTTTTTATGGTAAATCTGTTTTTTAAATTCCAATGTATCCGTTTCACTGATTGATGTATGATTTATGATGATACATTCATCGTGTTGATTTATGTTCAGTGCAGAACCTGATTCCTGTCGACCAGTTAAGGTATGGTGTTTATTCATACCATTTACGTTTTCTCAGTTCACTTTACTCATTGATTGTACATAGTTGCTGTCTCTTTTAGATGTTTACAGACGATGCAATAGTATAATCTAGACGTCATTGAATCGATTTTCATGATTTTATACGTTTCACTCAAATAGTGTTAACATACTGGATTAACGATTTCTGCTAAAAACCGTTCGATTATTTTCATGATCTTCTCTTTTTTCCTAGACCTTTTATGTCCCAGTTGCATGATTAGAGCAAGGTAGCAGAGATTTACATGTTCTCTGATCCGTTAACGGTATGGTATTGACTTTATGACTCCGGTACCTACATAACTCCAATTTGAGTCCATAAGCCCAACATACAAATGTGTGTTGTTTTTTATGTGATTTTGTGTTCAAGGCACACTTTGTCTATAATTCTATACCGCTTCTTTTTCAGCATTAGTGTTGAAGTAAATTTGGGAATATAAAGGAAGGCACTCGCTTTGTGGCCCACTTGGGCGTTTTTTCGGTGTTAATGATAGGGTTTTGTATTTGAATTTTTTATTACGTTTATAGTGATCATCGTGTAAAAGCTGAAGTTATATACAAAGTAGGTTCAAATAAACACAGGATTGTGGTTCTTTGATGCTGGAGGCATTCCTTAAGATGCATCTCTTTTTAAGTATATGTGCGTAGTTCTCTTCCATATATTACATGCCAATCAACTCGATGCACTTCTATTTTGTTGTAATGCTACTTAGAGGTAACATGACAATGAGGAACGTGAAGCTTGCTCATTCTAGAGTTAGTCCAGAAAACTATGAGTATTTCATACTTAACCGCTTTATTTCCTTTCAGCTTGTATCGGTTAAACCTATTCGTTAATAATCAGGTTCTTGTCACTTACATATTGTAACCTCTGTTGTCATTTTTTTCAGGAGTTTTCATATTGAACCTAAAGCCTTCCTGAATTGATG
The DNA here is from genome assembly GCA_023653785.1 of Ophioderma brevispina. Classification (NCBI taxonomy): domain Eukaryota; kingdom Metazoa; phylum Echinodermata; class Ophiuroidea; order Amphilepidida; family Ophiodermatidae; genus Ophioderma; species Ophioderma brevispina. Next base: position 14,595 of record JAMKCH010048118.1, read on the forward strand.
TATTACGTATTTGATATTTACAATGAATGCAGACGACCATAAGTAACTGCTCCTTAGTGGGTTTGCACACGTGACTGCTCGTTTGAATAGAAAACTGGTATTTTTGTTGTATTTTAACCAATCGCAAATCTTTCATCTTTTGATACTCGGCCCGGAAGCTGCTTGGTATGATCATTGCGTTTGACTTTTTTTTAATGTCTTGATTTACTCATAGAGGTGTTTTTTTATACTTATACATTACGCACTACAGTTTTGCAGTTAGGGCATTCGTTGCATTTTGCTTCGATGTTCTCGAACTTTGAATGGAGATTTCTTCTTCGAGATAATAAATCACTGTTGGGTGTACTTTCTCTACTCCGTTTCTTATAGCTTACGGGTTTGTTCTCGATTTTCTTCTTTTCCTGATAATTGGTTTTATTTACTTCAGTCTTGTTTGCAGGCCACGTGAACAACTGGTAATGTCACTGTGGTGTGTTTTTAAGCACGGTTAAACATTTCGAAACAGTGGTTGGTTCATTAGACCGTGAACACTTGATTTACACCGTGTTTTTTAGATGGGAAGGCGATTTCTTTTTTATAATTTTTGATTTTGCTTTCTGGCCACAGTGCAAGTGGGTTTCGTTCTTAAGTGCTGTGGTAAATGCTGTGTTCTACCCTGGTTAGAGCCTAACCTGGATTGGACTCCATGGTGCCCTACACTCATTGAAGATCGGAAGCCAATGAAGATTGTTCATGATGGCATTTCCTGTGTTTCTACATTCTCGAGACTTAAGGCTGTGTATATTTATTAAGCACAACACATAATTCACAATTGATGGGCCCAAACTTATGGTTCTTTACTATCTACGTTGGTGACTTCCCTTCTGGAATAAGGGAGTTCATAGTTTGATCCGATTGACTCTCTTAAAGTCGGGATACTCTTAAGTTTCTTCTTTTTTTTTTTAAACATAGTGTATTGTGATGATAAATTTTGCCGGTGACGCGGCACTGAAGCTGGGGTGCGGTACTAGTTTGCTATCTTTTTTCTGATACTAGCAAAGGGAATTAGTTTTGGTGTCGCGAATAGAAGCCTGTGTAATTTTAATTAGATAAGTATATTTTTAAAGTCGTAACGATCCGTATGTTTTTTTTCTATAGGCAAATGTGAATTGTCACGATGCACAAATACGCGAACTTGCTTTTTCGGCAAAGTACGATCGTCATTTTTTATAGAATATTCCATTGCATAGTCATTCTACTAGCCACGTTTGGCGAAGCATTATTCTCGTACACAGGGTACATTACTTAATGCGGACTTCATCGTACTCAATGAAATTAGTGTTTATTGGATATTTGTTTCTTTTTTGCAGAAAAATGATTTCTTTACATGTAATCATGTTGTAGTTACAGCTAATGACATGGCCATAGGTTATTTTTTTTCAGTGGATAGTAATGGACTGGAGTGTGCTTTAATCCAGTTTAAAGCACTATTCTGAGACCACTAATTTCTATAATTTCACTAACTTTGGTTGCACCATATATTGTGAAGTATTACGTAGTCAAGATATTTCCTTTTCTCTTTCCATCGCTGCCGACATTTGCAGGTACGAATCTTAAATGGCACCATCTTATTGCCACTGGTTATAGTGCGCCGTCGGGCCTATAGTCCGAGTAGGCCTACTTTGTGTCTATTCTTTTTTTTTCATGGAGTAATTGAGTAACTAGGGTATACATTTCCCCATTTATGTTATTTTCAGCACTAAACGTGTAAACTATTTAGTGTATTTGAGATGATTCCTCTAGTGAGCAAGAAGCCTATTATAATCGTTTTAACATATTATTGGTTTTTATATAGTCTGTCGGGTAATAGCTTGCAGAATGGTTGACAAGACTTGTAGACCATGAAGCATGGTCTACTCATTGTTTGCCACTGGGCTTAGATATTTTTGCCACTCGGGGCCATATTTTGCCACTGGGGCATAGACGTTTGCCACTGGGCATAGACAGTTTTGCGCCCTGTGGCTAGACAGTTTGCCACTTGGGCAAGACAGTTTGCCCACTGGGCACAGACAGTTCATTGCCCCTGGGCACAGAGAGTTTGCCACTGGGCATAGAGAGTGCCACTTGGCATACCCATTTTGCCCACTGTCATACACATTTTGCCCCTGGGCCTATCATTTGATTTTGCTTGATATTGGGGCTATCATAAAAACAACTAGCACTTACAAGCTTCTGTATTCGTGTGTTTCTATATGGCAAGCTTTTTGTTTTCGACAATTCAAGATTTTTTCATGGCTACCATTTGGTTCTGTGATCCATGTTGCTAGTTCATGTCAATAACGTATTTTTAAATTGTGTTTTTCAAGTGATAGGACAACTTAATTTAATTTTGCTATGTGGTTGGATCTAACCTGTTATAAAACCGGATGCGGTTGTCAGGGCTTTTCAGATAATAAGTTGTGTGCATCGTTATTTTGCCACTGGAATTCATACTTCACTTTGCCCATGGCACTCAGCAGATGTTTTCGATATGTAAATTTTTACGTGTTTTGACCTTTCCAGATTTTTCATAGTGGCCAAGTGGTCTGTTTTGTCCATGTGTGGGGTGCACATTCTTACAATAACTAATCGTTACAGGTCCCTTTCTAATTGTGGAGAACTGACTGATCTCCCCAGTTGGTTTATTGTTTACAGCTGTGAATTAACCCTGTACAAACCCTGGACATTGGTTAACAAGTTTTACAGCATTGTGAAGTCATGTCTGTTGAACTATTTTGCCACTGGATATATTATGATACAATTTGCCACTAGGGGTGTTATTCAAATGTATTTTTTATCTACTCTATCTAACGGCCGCCAGCCGGAGAATGCTGTTTCGCCATTTTGTCCTCAGCATTCCGCTTATGACGTTTTTGGCGCGTTTCGATGTCTACAGGTGCCATGTGTTTTTAGTTCCAGTGTTCAACACACAACCACTTGTTACAGTGCCCTTTTTCGAGCCAATTGGAGCCTTAATTGGAAATTTCGATGTTTATTTTGTTTGGGTATAATCTTCTTCCATGTTGTATATTGAGCAGCTTCGAGCTACTTGGGCCATAATGATGCGCAGTAAAATTTTACCTTTCGCACTACTGGGCTTTTGTATATATACATTCTTAAATACATCTTAAACCAATTGACGGCTTGTTTTCTCATATGTCCAAATTTATGGTTGTCTAGTGTTTTATTTTTTTTTTTGCAACACCACATTACTAATACATTTAGCACTTAGTCAATCTTGAGACTTACATGGCATACGAACCCGATATGAAATATTGCATAAAAGGTGTGTTTTGATTTGAGGCTGGACTTGCGACACTGGGGGGGGCGCGTACCTCCTCACGATGTTTTGAAGTAGGGTTTAACCTGAATGAACGATTGAACGTGCCCTGCTTATAATACTAGACGTGTTTCTGTTTTTAATTAATGTTTTTGTATAATCCTTTCCAGAATATGAATGTACCTCCAATACGGGTATTTTACATACATAACACCTGCCCTTTCCCCCATGTTTTTATTGCAATAACATTGGTCCTATTATGTCTAAAGTAACATATTTTTGAGTGTGCCGTTTTTAAGTATTTGCGTCTACCTAGCCTAAATTGGATTAATCCGAGTCTTCACATAATTATAGCATTGGAATATTTGCTTTCTTCGCTTGCCACTGGGAAATATCCTTCATGATTTCTTCTCTTCCTCACAGTTAATGGTTTCTATTAGACTTCTATTTTAATGTAGTTCAATTGTTTACGTGTTTCGTTACTTTATAGAACTGTTTAATTTCGTTATTATATTCGAGGGTCTAAAATTTATATTCGCCAATCTTCGTGGCTAGGTTTGCAGTTCGCACATATAGTGGCAACATGATTCATTCATTTTCGATTCCCTTAGCGTAATTTTCCTATAGGGCTCATTTCTTTGACTTTGATTGCTTTTTTATTATAGTTGCTGTATTAATTTTTTACACTGTGCCGTATCCCGTCTTTACTCCTGAGCGGAAAGCACCGTTGCCCCAGGCTTCCGGTTCATCGGGAGTACGGAGCCCCCGATCCGGTATGTTATAATTATTTTTCTCTTCAGGGTACTATGGAAGGCGGCGTTAGAAACTCTTTTCTTTTTTCTTCGCGTTTGAAGCTCCGAATTAAGAGAAGAAATCACGTTTTTTCTACGAGGCAGGGGTATTACGTACGGAAGTATAGGTTGGTGCGGGTGTCGCGGTGTGTTCTGGGGACATCACAATGTAAGATGGTCCACTGAATCAGTTTTTTCCGCAGACAGCAGCAAGACGCTTGTTAATTTTAGTGTTAAAATTGAAAAAATTCATAGGAACCGTTGTTCAAGTTTTCTCAGTTGTAATGAAGTTTTATATATATTAGAAATTAATTGTTGTAATTTTGTCAGTAACTGTTCTTTACTAGGTAGGTTTACTAGTTCTTCGCGCATTTGGTAGAAGCATCGTCCTATCCGTCAATGTAGTCTGAGGTCAGTTTTCCGTTCGCCATCTTTTTCCCAAGAAGAGTGCTCTATACAAGTAAGACCGTTTGACATCTAGTGGAGTGAATTCTGTGTTGTTTTAGGGCTCTATTTCTAGCCCCTTTGCGTCTTCAGCTGCCTCCATCGCGAGTACGGGCCACCCGATACAGTATGTTTATAAATTATGATTCGATCTCTTTCAGGTATAGGAAGGCGCGTTAGAAACTAATTTCTTCGCGTTTGAAGGAGCTCGCGAATTAGAGAAAAATAGTCACACCATTTTGCGTCATCTAGTTTTGCAGGACCAAGGTGAACAGAATTAGCCTACAGTAGGCCTACTAAGGATAAGAAGGGGGGGTTCCCGCAACTTTTTTTTTCTTTCCCCCACCCCCCTCCACCCCCAGACAGATTTTTGGCAAAAAATCAGTGATTCGGGGCTACAAATCACCAAATTGTTCAAACCTCAAGCAATTTGGGCCAAACTTGTTCAATATTTTTGCCCACAAAATATCACTTCCCCCCCCAAAAAACAAATCACTTTGCCCCCCCCAGAAAAAGAGCTCCTGACCCCACCACGTACTCTAGTTTTACGCTATACTTTGGATTTTCCGTCTGAGGTTTATTGTGCTTCACTATATACTTTTTGCCCATGTTTTTATCTGACAATTTTATGACATTTTTTCTACAAACTCTTCTGTCAACATTTTTTAATAAAAATTATCAAAGACAAAGACCATTCTTCCCAGTTTCAAGCAAGGACATGACAAACAATAGTCATTGCTTAAAAATATTGGAAATAAGAAAAGGCCAAGTCCAATTCATTTTTAGGATGCTTGCAGCTGCGGGGCGTGGCAGGTGGAGGGAGCAAAGTAACCTAATAAAAAATGTTTTTGAGGTGAAAATCAGGGCTTAAAGATATTCAATCTTAATTAGCCCGTTTTCAGACTCTTTTCCCTGCGCACCGGGCGAAATTTTTTTTGCCTGTATAGGGGACATCTGGTTACACCTACTGAGTACTTACTCCTACTGTGAACTTGCCCCCTTGGAACCACCGTGGCTGGCTATGTGCCTGACGGTGTGCATGCTTGAAACATTTCCTCTGAGTAATCAAACTATACTGACAAATAATGGGGCACAATCAAGTACTGGCACTATACACACTATTGATTAATACATAAATACCCGCTCTCCTCCATGGTTCACTGGGAATTGGGCAAATGATCATGAAAGCACCCGTCCTAGCGGGAGGGGACTTTACCGTCGTTCCCGTGTACAGAAGTCACCCTTTGTACTGTAACATCGCGTCAGTGTCCTAATAAGAGTAGGGTGTAACCCCTGACTGTTCGCCCATTCCGCCCCAGCCTCAAATAGTAGCGTCCATGTAGGAGCGTCCGTATCATGGATACACGCGGCCCCGATAGCCCGAGCTGAATGTAATCCTGACACCACCACAAAGCATTACCAATGACCTTGTGGTACTACGGCAAACAAAAGGGGATAGGGTTTATTCATTTCTACTGTGTGCGCCAGTGGAGGAAAGAAACAAACTCTTTTTCCTTAGAAACTTTGTCAAAGTCAGGTTTTAGTATTTGGATCTTTGACATTTTTCTTTTAGTTATATTTTGGTCCAGCCCTACCCATGGCAAAAAGGTCCACTTTTTGCCGATTGTAATAAAAAATGTCCAAACAAATTTTAGAGAAATATGACAACAAAGTCCACATTTTGGTGAAGAGATGTCCAAACGTGCAAAAGGACCATTTTTAGGGGGTTAGGGTGCAATTTTCCAAAAAAGTCCACTTTTTTCGAAACCCGCACCCACCCGTAAAAATCCTGCGTACAGCCCTAATTGTATACCACCAACTATATCCAATTTAAATTTGTTAGCTTTCTGAGTCTTCAGTTTTCAGCTGTATAACTTATCAAAAATCAGGCCACATTCCCAGGAAACATTTACAACTATATGCAAATCTATTTTTATTGGAAGAAACGGCATGAAAATGTCTATTTCCCAGGAAGCCAGCTGCCAAAGTTTCTCTAAATGTGTATGTTTTTTAAAAAAAAAAAAAAAAAAAACTCCAAATTTCAAAATTTCCCTCCAAATACCCAACTTTCCTGGGACTTCCCAATTCTCCACTTTTTTTTCATGCCATGGGGAGAAAATTAATTGGACTTTGTAGTGAATGTTGTTTGAAATAAGCAACCCTAGACCAAATTTTTGGTATTAATTTTTCAAATTAAAAATATTAAAATAAAAAAATACAAATTGTGGATACTCAATTTTTCCTTGTTTTGATAATTTTAGAGGTAAACTCAGGG
>JAMKCH010048119.1:0-11743 GCA_023653785.1 Ophioderma brevispina
TTAGCTAATAGAATGAAATATAGGGATATTTTTGACTACCTTACGTGTCTGGTTATTAACCAAAATGGCGAATAAAGTCAAGAGCTATTGGCAGCTATTGGATTCTATTGACCTGTGACCTATTTTGTTGGATAACGTGAAAACTAAGCATAACAGATAAGGCAAATTATTACTTATTTCAATCCTTTAAGCTAGGGAAACAATTTGCACCACATATTAACGGAATCAAAAGCAACTTTTAACTTTTGACCCATGTACACACTAAAATGGACTTTTTCACCATTTTTACCGTTTTTACCACATAACTCCGGAACTATAAGCCATAGATAGTGTAAACTATACCTTTTTGGAATCCTTATGACCAGACAGACATCGTTGGTGTGCTTTAAAAAAAAAAAAAAAAAAAAAAACCCAAGCTGGGGGTCATTAAGGGGGGTTGGCAAGTGCTTCCATCAATTTTATGGATTATCAATGCCTAAAGTACTTGTGTGCAAAAAATCACAATTTTATCCGGAAGCGCACACTCTTACACTACAGTCCCCTGCTATATAATTTATTCCAGTGTTGCACGTTGCAGTAGTTGTAAAAGAAGTGGGTCAAGAAATAGTATGCCAGGTGTATCAAAAACAGTGGGTGACCTTACGGAAACACTGTCGTACATATCAGAAGAATTGGGAACAATTTAAAATTGATCAGAGGATTCCATAGTGTTTCATAAGGCGTATTCGTGTCTGTTTTATTATAGTGTTTTTTTTTTCAAATCAAGCCAAATTGGACACAATTAGATCCGTTATTTTTAGGTTAAAATAACGGATTTTATATTTTTTCTCTAGTGTGAGCGGCATTTGTCAAGGATAGTCACCAGTGCTATCGGTCGAGCAACTCAGAATCGTCATTGGCAACTATTCATCAATTAAGGGTTTGTCGTTTTTTGGCGCTCCCATCGTTTTTCAACATAATCGAGTGTATTTTTTAAAGTCTTGCCCTTAGGCACCGTAGTCAATGGACCCCGTTTTGACTTTCCAGTTATATTAATTGAACGGAATCGTTGTTCTATTCACTACTAATGATCTGTCTTTAGGTTTACAAAGTGTATTGCTATTTTGAATACCTTGATGTTAGATCTTTATCTTTAAAGTGGAAGTTATTAGTTGTTAGTAATTTCTCGCATTATTAATATATAAATAAACTTGCCTGGTCAGCCTTTAACTCCAAAACCAATGATCGTAAGTATACAAACTATATATTTATTGAAATCTTATGACTAGGCGGGCAATGTGGCATACTTTTCAACATTAGTAGAACATTTTAAATTTTTGAACCCTGTGTAACTTTAAACTGGCCCCTACTGAAAATATGACACCACAATTTTATATTGCTAACTACCCAGCAGTGACCTAGAGGGTCTATTACTAACTACCAATGGTGTTAAACCTTTTCTGTTGTGTTGTGTTGTGGCCCCTTTTAGTTTAAGTCACCCTTTTACAGTTTAATCTTGCTGTCTATAAATCTGGTTCATTCCGTGGGGTTCATTTAAATATAAATAAGGAAAACAGTTACTTTGGTTATCGCCCAAACATATATTAATTTACTTACATTAATTCCTCAGACTTCACCAAAGTGTCCTTTGCTCTCTGATTTCTTTCTCTTCCTAACATCTTCATTGGCCCTTTTTAATGATGTCACAAAACATATTTCTTTCACATCTCAAGTACACTTATGAACACATTAAAGCAATAACAGCACATTTTTGAAGAGCGCCCACAATTTTGCACAGTTGTGTTGGAAACTTTCTAGTAAAGCTATACCTGCGAGTGGTAATGCTCAAAAAATGCGTATTTGTCATAAAAGAAGCGATTTTGTAATTAGATTGTAATTTAATGGCGTCTGTGATGAAATAGTGTTACGAAAATTTTCTCTAACTTGCCTTGCCTGAACCGACGAAACAACTAATAGATGAGCGTAGACACGTACATGGCGCAATTTCCCCCGGTTATTTCATATTTACATGGCGCATTTTCCCCCGGTTATTTCATATTGGAAGGACGTTTCCAGCAGCCGTTTAACTATTATTATTCTAATTACAAAACTTCTTTCTTTTGCGACACATAGAGAGTTTTGAACTCTACCATTCACAGGTATTGTTTACTAGTCAATTACCAATGCAACTGTGCAAAAATCTAAAAATATCCGGAAAATTGGGACCGCTCTTCAAAAACTGTGCCGTTATTGCTTTAAAGAGAAATGAAGACATTTCCTGAAAGAAGCGCTCTATTTTTTCGAACCCGGGTTTTTATTGCATATCTGATATTTGGAATGCTTACTAATGTATTAGATCGCACCTGAAGTGAATAAGCCGAATACGATTACGATAGCGGGCAAGTTCAAAACAAAGTTTGCGGTTTTATTTTGTACTTGTTTGTCCAATACACCTTCGAATCGTTCCCGGTAGGTGGTCTATAACCGATCAAATGCAATTTATGAGAAATTCGTATTCTCAAAATACTAGTAATTATCTCCTCCTGTCACTTTAAGGGTTTTTTTTTTTGGGGGGGGGGTTATGGACAGTAAAAAAGTAAAACTGATAATTCTTGCATATAATGAAGTTAAAACGTTAATCTAAGTGTTAAGTCTTATTACTTATACTGTCAGAATTTGAAACAAATTGAAAAACAATTGGTCATTTGACTGGTTGCCATGGTAACAACAGTCATATTGGAACCTATATTTTGCTAGCTTGGATTACGCAAACCATTCTAACTAAAAAGTATTGATGCTATCATAACATAACATAACACATAACATACATGACTTATATTTAGAAATGCGCCTTTTCACATAGATACAAAGCGCCTTTATGAGTAATACGACTGAAAGAGGTGAGTTTTGAGCATTAACTTAAACTTTTCAACAGTACTGGCACTGCGAATGGTGATAGGAATTTCATCAAGATGAAACAAATGGGAAATTGCTAGTATGGTCAACAGCTTGTGATTGAACTAAAACTATCTTCATACGCAACTGGTAAGGGGGTAAACCACAGGTTTTTTGACGTATATATTTTGCCGAAAATTGATAAAAATATTGGACTTTCAATTTTTGTGTGAAAAATATGCCTTCTTGTCAGCTTAATCCATCCATTTAGTTCAATTACAAGAACAACATTATTAGCGCAACATCTGGTCCAAATTTGAAGTCTGTATCCCTTATACCTGTTTAGAAATCATGTTTTGCGTGCGAGAACTGCAAAAATCGAAATAAAAAATGTTCAAAAACGCACGTCAAAGTTCAGATGGTTCTTAAGACAGCTTAATTAATGTTAAATAATTGATTAATTATTGCAAATTATTTTAATTTTTCAGATAGACTTTGAATTAAATAACTTTTTATTAAAAAATAAAAGCATTTGTGGCAGAAATTCGCCAAAGATGTGTTCAGAATGACTTGATAAATCAATAAAATACATAAGAATTAAAAATGAAGAAAAACAAAAGAAATGTTCTGCGTTTTCGCTCACGTCCTTTGACTAAAACTGTCATAACTACGGAACCGAATATCCGATTTGAGTCAAACTTGAAGCAAACAAAAGCTTATCATTCAAGCTAAAAACCCTTAAAGGTGCGTCTTCCGATCGTCTTTGGGACCCCTTCCCCGATGTACCCAGAAGTAGTACGAATTTTGATATCAGATTAAAGGCTGTATTTTTCTCATTGTCGTCCTGAAATTCCATTTCATTCCCAAGAAATAAACAAAACCCGCCGTTTTAATGGTTAACCATCAATATCATCACAGTATTGAATAGGGATTTGCAATGTGCATATTCTACCTCGCTTATCAAGTAGATAACACAATAGACATAAGTCGGAACAACCTAGTCAAGGAACTTTAGGTGTGTGTGCAGAGAGAAGGTGGAAATAAATAAGCCATAGCTTATTTTTTTTTAGGATAGTTGCTAATGTTGTGAGAAGCAACTATTAAAAGTCCTCAAGAGTCCTGGCTTATGCAGTAAAAACGGGGGTAAAGCTTATACGGAGGTAAAAATTTAAAAATGATTCCACTTGAGCTAAACATGGAACTATTGGATTCTTCTTGTCACATGCATACAAAAAAGTATGGGTTGCCTTTAGTTTAAGGAATATACCAAAATTCTTTTAAGGTTATCGGGGGGTTAAAATGTCAAAAACATTCCGATTTAATTACATTAACCCCCAAATTACTCGCACAGTTGTACGGTCATATTATGGCCAAAAAATGATGATCACTCCATGTATCATCTTTTAAATATTGACCTATAGGGCAGTGGCTTTGACCTCCCATGACCCTGTAGAAACCGGTCATAATGAGCCCTATAACTATGGCCACCCCCCCCCCCCCCCCCCCCCCCCCCTGGAAATTACTTCCACTATTTAAATCTAACCTTTTAGTTTATACACAACAAGGCGAACAATTTGACCCTTCTTGAAATAGAATCGGAGCATCTGAAGCATTTACCCCCAGATGACCTTGAACCGTTACGTCCCTATAGTTAATAAACGATAAGTCATAGATAGGGAAACTATACCTCTTTTAATCCTTAGAATGGACCCTTTCTTCTCGCAAACATGGTATACATTTGAAGACAATTTGACCATTGTAAAATTTGACCCCTGTACAAACTTTACCCCTTATTACACAATAAGCACAAGGGAACTATTGAGGACATAGCGGTCGGCGGACCACGAGGTGTTGCCGTCGCGGTTTGTGATGGGGCCAAAGGTCACATGACGATCACAAGGTTCATGATGTCACCAACATGTCACCCCACCCGCCCCCTCCTTTTCACCAACTTACATCATCGTAACCTTACAGAACTCATACGGCATGTAGTATATTAAGGGTTAACATTTTGACCACCAGAGACACACAGATACACATACAGGATACACACACAGATACACGACATACGACCAGCCTTCTGAAATTCTTGCAGGCGACAAAAAATTAGTATTATGGCCTATTTATTCGGTGGTTTTTCTATTAATATTGGACTAACCACCGTTAAATACTGAATTAATTCGATGTGATTATATGGTCAAAGCCAAAACACGGTGACTTTAAAACCAGCGACATAAATACATGATACAGTTATTCATTCAAAATATCCTAGCAGGAGACTGTAGTGAACGAGTGTGCGCTTCCGGATAAAATTGGGAATTTTCAACTACAAGTATTTTAGGCATTGATAATCCATAAAATTGATGGAAGAAATTGACAATCCCCCTTAATGGCCCACCGCTTTGCCGTGTCAAGATTATACGGGCGTCAACATTTAAAATGTTCCGAATGGTGTTAAAAAGCCAACTATGATTGTTGTCTGGTTAACAGGTTCCAAAAAGGTTATAGTATACATTTCTATGGCATAGTCCGGAGTTACGGAGTAAAAACTTTCTAAAATGGTGCGAAAAGTCAATTTTTGGTGTGTAACTGGGTCAAAACGTTTAAAGTTGCTTTGATTCACTTAATATATGGTGCAAATTGTTTCCCTATCTTAAAGGATTGAAATAAAGGAATAGTTTGCCTTATCTGTTATGGCATTAGTTTTACGTTATCCAACAAAATAAAGACCACCAATAAAAGTAAAGCGGCATGTCTAAATACCCCCCCTAAGTTATAACATTGGTCTAGCACAAAAACATCAAATGATTCAATAGGTCTGTTTTATTTCTGACAAATTTTGACACCTTTCTTGCTTCCATTGTGATCAATCTCGCCAAACACGATGTCCATTTTACGGAAGTGTGTCACATTTTCAAAGTTGCAACTGAAGAAATTATTACAAGGTTACAATACCCAACCCCCTGCATCAGGCCATGAATTAGTGCCACACACTTCACGGGATGAATGTGGTATTTCAGTAAATGGCAAGCAATATGGCTATACCTTATGCAACATTTAAAAAGGGAGAGTTTCTTATAATGGGTATGTGTTGGCACTATTATCGCAATGGGGAAAGAAGGGTATCAAATTTACGGAAGAACACGAACTATTCATATAATTTTATGTGTTCGTGCAAAGACCAATGGTTTGTAACCTATGGGGGGTATTTTATTAGACCTGCTGCGTTACTTTTTTTGGTGGTCTTTAGGTCACAGGTCAATAGAATCAATAGATGCTCAATAGCTGGTGACTTTATTCACCATTTTGGTTAATAACCAGACACGTAAGAGAGTCAAACTATTCCTATATTTCAGTCTATGAACTTAAAGCAACAATTTGAACCACATTTTACACGAATTGGGCAACTTTTTAGTTTTGACCCCTTTACAAACAAAAATTGACTTTTTTACAATTTTACAGTTTTGACCCATAATCCAAAACTATATGTCCACGGTGTTAAGCATACCTTTTGGAATCCTTGTAACCAGACAAACATCATGTGTGCTTTCAATACAATCCGAACATTTTAAAAAATTTTACCCTGTGTAAACCTTGAAATCCAACCGGGGGCCATGAAGGGGTGTGGCAAGTGTTCCATCACTTTTTTGATTATCAATGTATAAAGTTACTTGTGTACAACATCACAATTTTATCCAGATTTGACACTCAAATATGATTGTGCAGTACAGTCCCCCCTATCTATACTAACACCAAACCTGTTGACAAAAGCTCGATCCACCCAGTAGGACAAAAACATTCCGGTAGCAATGATCGCTAATACTTTTGATTTCATCCATGATTCTACAAAATTGGGAATATCTTTTCAACTTCAGGAAAAAAGCAAAACTCATCAATTATTCCACATCAAAACGAGGATTTTATTACTTAAAACGCTACCTATTTTTCATATCAACAATTACAAACACCATGCTAAACTCGTAAAATGCAAAAGAGTGGATTTTACTATTAGGAGTAAACTACATGGCCCACTCATAAAAGATAAAATTTCAAAGCATTTGGAATATTTTGGGGGTGAAAATTTACTTTTTCATAATTCTACAAAATAATCTGAAATGATATCATTGTAAAAAATGAAGAGTAAATTAGACCAAAACAATATACTTTGAAAGATTTGCAATTTCATTATTTTCTGAGTGAGCACTGTAAATAACTCTAAAAGATTAACATTCACTCTTTTGTATTTACAGACATGTATTGATTTCAAATATCACTCTCCCCAACAAATTCTCAGTTACAAAACAAGATATGCTGAAGATTTTACAACTACCAAACCAACATCTAATAAAATTAAATGCTCGATCCAAATTTTTGGCCTCGGAGTATGAAATGACTTAACTTAAGTAGATATTTACCAAGTAAATCATTTAACATACACTAATAATTATTCCCAATTTCAACTCATAAATGTTATCTTACAATTGACTTTCATAAATAACTTTGACATGATCAACTATATACATAAAACCTACATTAATACAACACTTATTTTAAATATTATTATCTTTCAATAGCGTCCTTCTACGGAAGGTTATTAAGCATGCAGAGAATACAACACATGTACCTGGTTCACCTGAGTATTTCGGACGTTTCTGCAAGTAATTCTTCTGTTTTCTCAGCGTGGCAGGGTTGTTCTGGCGGGCAGGTCTAGCTAAGTTAACCTCTTGACATCGAATACAAGCGCTCCCTTGAATTTTATAATAACTCTGTACATAACCTAATTGGGTCTTCTTCTTATTGCGTATGAAGCAGAAGCTAAATATGTTGTAAACGGTGGAGCCAGCTCACTGCTGATTGGTTGGGGTTTGAGAAGTCATGTCCACCGGTGGACGAAAGGTAGGGCACTCATTGAGAATGTGATCCGCAGTCTGTGATGGAGAACCACATTGGCAGGCTGGCGATGGCCGCAGCCCCCATCGCTGTTGAAGCGACCGACACCTGTGCGAATCCGGTTTAAGGTGACCCATTCCTTGCGTGGAAGATTGCTAACAGGTGGTAGTTCTGTCATAGGTGTAATAGTGAGTTGATCTGGTCTTGAAGTATCTAGCCAGGCAGTATTCCATGTCTGTAAGATGTTGAATGGGGAGCTGGAGAATTTAGAAGCGTGTCGATAGAAAGGTCGAGACGAGAGCATAGTCTCTGTCTGCCGAACTGGTGTGATTCTTTGACAGTGTTATGCAGCAGGTGCTTGTTGTCCAGCAGAGCCTTATTCACTAGTAGACGGTGGGGCATGTTTTTCTTTGCTGTTGTTTCGTAGTCCCCATCAGGGGAGGAGGGCAAACCAAGTGTAAATTCATAATAAATTATCAAAATCATATAACCGTCTGTTGCCCCAAATAAAACTTGCACATTTTCTTGAAAATGAATAAAATGTCAATTCAATTATTTCCCCCAATATCAGTGACCAATAGATACGCTAGACTTCAGCAAACATTGGAGCTACAGATATCATTTACCGGCCCGGTGTGCGGTTGTAGAAAAAAACTTCAGATTCCTTTCATTTGGGAGTGCAGGGACGTTGTTTATTGTCTCGCGGTTGAAAAGACTTCAGTGTTACCACCTCTCCGAGTTAGACCGAAATCTTTTTTAATGACGTAAAGCACAAAATACTGGATCCTCATTCGCAAAAAATAAATATTGAGCTTCCATAAGTGCGTGTTCAATTAACTTTGTACATGTTTTTCATCATTTATTCGACAAAGGAAGACAACCAAAACATCATGCCAGAATAGTGCTGGGCAAGCTTCGAGCTAACAACTTTGTGCAGATTAAATTCCGTAACTTATTGCTTAAAGGCTCAGTCACACGGCCCATTTTTGCTAGGGAAAACCTCATTCCAAGACTGCTACAGACTGGTTGCCGATGGCCAATCTTTTTCGAAAAAAATCGTGACCAGTTTTTCTGGTTACTGTGTTAGTTCTGGCAAGGTCCTGGGCCTGTTCTGTTCAGTTGTCTGTAGTCTTACCCAATATTTGCTAGAAAACCGATTCCAGACTGCTCAAGACTGGTGCCGATTGGCCATTTTTTTCGAAAATCGTAATTTTCCTTTTTCAGGTGTAGTTTTGGCCAAGTCTGGGACTGTCCTGTACAGTCTTCTATCTGCAGTCTTGTGTGGTCGGGAGCACGTGACAAATGTGAAAAAACCGCCACGATTATTTCTTGCAGCCTAAAAAATCGGTGCGGGTTTTGGAATCGGGAAGGTCGGCTTGAACACATGAGCGGGTTGGAAGCGGTAGTCGATGAGTTGGTGCGCATCATGAGTGGTTGTGTGCAGTTGGAAAGTGGTCGGCAATGAGTCTGCTCCAAGCGGGGAGAGAAAATGCAAGCCAACTGGACATGTTGAATCGACGACTAAACTCGGCGACTACAGAAGATAAGTCGCAGACTTGAAGTCTTGACAGCAACTTGTGCTGTCGTGTTAAGGTCTGCGACTGATTGAGAACTGAACAAGTGACGTGCTTGATCGCCTACTGCTCGGCATTTGAGCATCTCTTGTGTTGTAATTTGAACAAGACTGCAGCCGATTTGGAAAGAAATGTGGTATTGTGTAGTTGGGAAGAGGTTGGGACGCGTCGCGGGTTGTCTTTAAGTGACGGGGCCTATCTTGGCGTCAACAACTCGGCGACCAATCGACGAGCAGTCTTGACAGCGACATGTCACAACTTGTGCCGTCGTTTCAAGGTCGGCGACAAATCGCCAATTAAACATGCTGGATCTTGTTGATTCAATGATGCTGTCGCCTACTGCTCGGCGTTTCAGCATCCCTTGTCTCGTTGACGACGGGGATACTCACAGACTAATCATCCCTGGTCGGGATAAAAATTGTAAATTTTGCAAGTTTGAAGAACACTGTAGCCGATTTTGAAAAAAATGCAGTCTTGTGTAGTCGGGAAGTGGTTGGGTCGGGATCTGTCTTCTGTGTGACTATACCCTAATAGGGTCAACGACCTATATCATAATGTAAACTGGTTAGTTATTGTGAAAGAGGACGGGTATTTTGTTACTCAACCCGAATCGTGGAGGCGATAACATCTGGCTATAACAATGGCTCCGCATACCGGGCCCATTGTAATATCTTTAGTTATAGTAGATTCAACCCATCGTGTCACCTCTAGTACTTTTCCGAAGGTATTGGCATTGAATGAGGGGATGTGCAGTGGATGAAAAGTAAAATTTCACGCGAAATCTATTGAAACATGTAATCCGATAGCAGAGAAAATCAATTCTGAGCTTAATAAGATCATTCAGGTCAACGTAAACACATTAATAGCTACATTAACTCTCAATATATTCTGACTTATCTTATTTGCGTCAATGGTTTTCAATGTAATAGGTGAGTTGAATGTTACTGACTTTTGAATGCCCCGTGCTTTGGATAGAAAGGAACACAAAAGCCTTTGCACACTATTATGTAAACATGAAAGGCCAGATTATCTTAGTTCGTTCATGAAACAGGTGAATCGGGCCACATATTTGCCTCCTCTCCCAACTAATCGACGCTGTCCATAACTTTTCCTCCGGTGACACGATGGGGTTGAATCTACTATAATGGTTTGCTGAAGTCTTTACATATCCATTGGTCACTGATATTATGAATGAGAAATTGATGTGACATTTTATTAATTTTTAAGAGAATGTGCAAGTTTTATTTGGGGCAACAGACGGTTATGTCATGTTAATAATTTATCAATAATTTTACACCGGGTTTTGTCTTATCCCTTTGAAGGGACTACGGAAGTTGTTATGCAGCTTGTTATTTGGTCTACGCCCCGAAGTCTATAGTTTGTGCGTTTGGTGTTCTCTCCGAAGCACTGCAGGTGCAATGCCTGAAAGCACTCAGGTAGAAACTCACATGGAGTAGGACGGAGGCAAACAGTAATGGTTCTCAAGGTCTCGTTGAGTACGGTATCCAGCTTCTTTGTTCGAGAGCTGTTGCACCATGCTGGGGCGGCATATTCAGCAGCGCTGTAGACCAGAGCCAAGGCGGTCTACCTAATTGGGTAAGTATTACCTAATTGGTAATACCTAGTATTAAGTATTACCTAATTGTATTACCTAAATAAATATTACCTAATTGGTAATACCTAGTATTACCTAGTATGTCTTACCTAATTGGGGAAGTATTCGTCGAGATGATGTACTTTATACATAAACCTAACATGACTCATAATAATAATAATGAGCTGTTATATAGCGTTTTATCGTTGTAAACAATCTTCATGCGCTGCTGCCTATCATTATTACCCTGCCATCAGGAAATCGTCACAATCATTTCGCTATAATAACTTTGTACATAACCTATAGTAGATTTCAAAATAAGATAAATAAGGATAAATAAGATAATAAATTAAAAAAAAATTAGGTCTACCCATTCACCGTTAGATGTAAGAGAAATTATTGTAATGGCCACAGGGAAAAACAATTTATGGTACTCATATCAATGTACAGTAATATAGCTTGTAAATAAGTGTTGATCTCAAATACAATGTTTCATAACAAATTCAATTGAAGTATCAGGATGAAAACATCAGCAATTTTTTCATTAAACATTATCATTCGACCATAACTTTGATATTGCATCCTTATCACAGCATAGGAGAAATAATGTATTCTTATATCAATACACACATAACGCAACTAAGGTTTTATTTGGCCATCCAAACTAGCCCAAAGCGGATTTTGAGTTTCTTGACATCCCGTCCAACAATGGCATAAGTCTTTTTATCATTAACAGACCATTGTAGAACTTAATTCATCAGTTTCCAGTAAGCTGATTAGGTGCAGTAACTTAGTACCATTGCCACAATAT
>JAMKCH010048120.1:0-34919 GCA_023653785.1 Ophioderma brevispina
AGGAAGTCAAAAACACTCCATGATATACTATAGTAGAATTCAGACGACCTACGTTTGGTGAAGAAATCTAAGTGATCCACATACAGCTCTGTTGGCGAGTGACTAAATCGGACTCGGATATAGCGTGACTCCTCCATCCTGGCTCGACTCATCGTGTACATCCACCTCTGGCAAAACAATATTATATGGAAATGAGGGAGCTATTAGTTTGAAGAAACAGGACACAAAAATAAGTATCTTATCTTGTCTATGTTTGAGATACATAACAACGCCGGACGTTTTGACGGCAGTTTCAACTTTTAGGGTCGTTCAGTCGCCTAAAACTTTAATGCACGTACTCTGATTCGATGCAAACGTTTCACGGATCGGCTCGTTCTTCGGAAATGGGAAGTATTACTGGATTTATACTAGCCAAAACACATGCCAGTCACTCGATTTTATACTCGGCCTATAGTTCTTCCAGATCTTCCTAGCGTTACTGGGGATCCTGAGACTAAACATCGGTGTCCAGTCGGAGCACTTTTGAGATTTTTACCTCCTCTTTACCTTCTTAAGGAAATCTATGGATCCTCAATTTCTGACCAACTTTTTCATCACTTACCTTAAACCTGCAGCCAAAGCAAACATTATCACGCTGGGTCACTTTCCTCGATCATCTTGACGCTTTTAAAGTGAAAGCATCGTCAGGTCAGTAACTCGCATTAACCCGCAGTGGTTATGACTTGAAGTTAGGCAACATCTCAGGTTTTCACTTAGGAGTTAACTTTATGGCATTTATGAAGCAGCAGGATGGATGACGCATACACCGTCCAGAATTGTTTGTATGAAAGACGTCCTTACTAGTTTAAAATTGTGACCAAAACCCATCCTGTCGCAAGCAGCCAGAGTAGAGGGATGCTAAGCATCAGTACCATTATGCTCATAAGGTGAGGAATTGCAGTATATATTGATACAATTGTATATTGCTTCGAGATAGAGGTGCTATATGCTTTCATGATTTAGTATATGGATGTACATGGGGCAAAATTATTCAGCTCATAGAATTCACATGGCGTGATTAAACCCCGTAGCAACTGAGGGACTTACCGGCTCCACTTACTCCACCTAGTGACCAGTTTGGCAGTCATGCAATAGTGGATCATTGTAGTGTAAAAATTGATAAAATAGAATCTACTCACCAAAGTTGGAGATTGTTGCATTTATACATGTATAACTTACGAATGATCCAATAGTAACCCTCATCCAGCCCTTCCCCGCAAGTGGAGCCTTGGGGAAGGTACAAAATTGAGCAAAGGATCATGGATGCCAGTGGGATAGTGATGGGCGTACCGATGCTAGCGTGAGACCGCTATAGGCATGGGCGCACCGAATTTTTAATGTGGCATAAGGGGTGTCTGCATGGGCTTGTTTGAGCACAAAAAATGCACTCGTTGGATCATTCGAAGTATACAGTATAAAATAGAACAATCTCACAACTGTGGTGAGTATAAACAGGGAGAAATAAACAAGCAAATGTAAAAATTTGGTTTCCCTGGCTCTTTTCACCTGAAAAAAAGTGATAGAAATATCAATCTCTAGTCATAGATTAGATGGATTTTAGTGAAAATAAGTGTAAAAATTAAAATTTTAGCCTTTTTTACAAGGTTTGGTGTCCCAGTATGTCGACAATTTTTTAAATTTCATTCTCTCATTAATCAAGAGCGTTTTCCCAGAATTTACTTTTTGTATTATAAAGGGTCCCTAACCATATTAAATAACACCATTAAACTATTTAAGCGTTTATATTTTTTCTTTTTTTTTTATTTAGGGGGTGTTAATGCTGCTGCATGTCCCAGTATGACCAAAAAAGTGCAGGCGATTTCAGTAGTTATTGGCATCATAGAGTTTTTTGGGTAATTTTGGTCTACCAATTATTTTGGATTCCAATAATTATAAGTGTTTCTCTCCATTAAGAAGCAACATTTCAGAGATCAATTATCAATGTTGAATTTTTGGCCAAATGTAACAGGAATTGGCCCCTTAAAACAGGAATCACCAAATGCCAAAAAGCCCTGAATATCCAAAAATCCTATTACTTCAGCACATACTCATCCCGTATGCACCTCCACCCCTGACACTGACACATTAAAATGACGATATCTCCAAAATATACCTAAATATATCCAAAATAGTAAAGAGGCTAACCACTACAAGAGTAATAAACAGTATTATTTACAGGTGACTATCTTTGGAAGTAAGAGTCCTCAATCACATTCAGGAGAGCGTAATGAACAATTTCGAAATATAGACCTCTGGAAAGGCAACAGTTACTTTGAGCACTCTTGACTACTTTGAGGACTCTTTGAGCATGTAACTTTGAGCATGTTACTTTGAGCACTCTTGACTATTTGGTAAGTACAGACCCATACTGGAAATGCCTTTGGTCCTGACACCATAACATGTATACATGCATGGCTTTTGTTTAAGACATGACCATGAGACATGATCCATCTGAAGATCAGATACCCAGTGATCGTAAGTGAGGGTATGCCGTGAAACTCGGAGTAAAGGTCATGGCTCAAAAGCTTATCATTGCTTTTGAAAACTGAATAAAAAGGAAATCATTTTTGGCATTTTGGAACAGACTTGATTGTTTTGAGTTAAATTCATGTCTAATTGAGTGATAAATTTAATATTCCCCTGTTGGTTTTTATATGCACTAACGGAAATGTCACTGGCTTAAAGTGGTATCATACGTGGCATGCGGCCTCATGTGTACAACCTCAAACCAGTGAGATTTTCTGTAGTGGATGAACAAAAAGAGAAAACTAATAGTATCAAGTACAGGCACATTTGGAAAATAGTGAAGGTCCTCCAGATTTTTCAAAATTGATATTTTTTGCATGGTTGTGAAGCTTTTGATATGATTTTCATGTCATGACCTGAAATAATTAAGCCCAAATCAGCACCCGTGTGGGTAAACAAACAATTTTATAATAAAACACTTGGAGTGCTTTTATTCAGTAGATGGTGGATCATGGCGAGACTATTTCGTAGTTCTTATATTGGATTGTATAATCGAGTGTTTTTTTGTCTCAAACAGGTCAAACATTTCAAACACTGATAGGATGCACAGTGTAACCTATCAATAAAAAAGGCATTTTTTATTTTGTGATTACTTGTCATCATTTTATATAGGTTGCAGCAGGTCACTAGACGTTCACATTCAGCTCTTTGATATCATCATTAATCAAGCAGCATAGGTTGACAACAATGGCCGACCAAGATGAAACTACAATGGTAAGTTAGAGTGCTCAGATTCAAATAGCATTTATTGGTTTTTGTGGGCTGTCACTTTAACCGGTCTTGGAGCTCCTCCTTCATACTCCATGTTTCTCCAGTCCACCATAGAGTATGCTTTCCACACAGACCCTAAAGAAGAGAGTCTTGTGACCAGACTTCCATATGATATCAATTAAGCTTATTGCAGGCACTCAATGCTTGTCCTTTTCTTGTCAAGAAGTCTTTTCTTCTATCAGTGCTAGGTACCCAGATATTAAATCGTCTAAAATCTTCTTGATAGTTGTTCCATTCATTGAGAAATTTGTACCATCTCCCGCAAATTGATAGGGCTGCACGACCTCAGCTATTTTGGTAGTCGACTAGTCGGCAATAAATAGTCACGACTACGACTATCATGGCGATTATTGGAGGTCAAAATTTGGTCAAAAGTTCAAGCTTAAATTGTTGTTTAAGATACAGTTAAATGTTACTGGTAATTTGGGGTACTGATACAAGACAAACTACACCACATTATACAACACTATCTAACTCAAGAAAATACACTTTTATTTGTTGTTTTGTGTTTTTTTCCTTATGCGAACAAACAATCATGAAGTTGAATAAATGGCAAGTGCCACTTGAGTTTACATCAATGTCTCAATTGAGTCAATTCTATTTACGCAAGTGAAATAATTCCTTCCATGGCGAATATTCCAGCCAAGAACACATACGCAAAGATATGACGCGATGAAAAAAATCAAGACATCGTTCTAGTGGTGCTATTATCATAAAAGGATTACAATTAAAAAAATGCAAAATGTCG
This sequence comes from Ophioderma brevispina, assembly GCA_023653785.1. Taxonomy (NCBI): domain Eukaryota; kingdom Metazoa; phylum Echinodermata; class Ophiuroidea; order Amphilepidida; family Ophiodermatidae; genus Ophioderma; species Ophioderma brevispina. The sequence goes on from JAMKCH010048120.1 coordinate 4,085, forward strand.
ACCCGTTCACGGAAGCGAGAGTCTGTTTAGCTTGCGGGTTTTGACGGAAGTACTGGTTATTTATAGTGCATTAAATGAAAAACAACATGCGGATATTCACAATGACTCAGGAAACACGCAAAGGTAATAAGTTACAATCAGTTTGAATAGTATTACTTGCAGATGTACAACATTTTCTAAGATCATTTTTAAGCTTTTTAAAGTTCCAACACTGCTCATTGAAATAGTCGCCAAGTAGCTGCATGATAGTCGCGATCGTGACAATGGCCAATAGTCGTGACTACGACTTTAAACGACTTAGTCGTGCAGACAACAAATTGAGATGCAGTGATGGCGACTCAAAATTACATAAACAGTTTGATTGTGCTACATGTATGCATAGTTCAGGAATGTTTGCACTCATGTGGTCACACTGTACAGGTCATGGTGACAATATCATTGCTTCAAAAATCTGGGACATTTGCAGGGAAATGTTTTTCTCTTTTTTTAGATCAAGTGCGACTGACATCCATAAAAGTCCATATATGATCATATACTGCTAACTTTGTCTTTAATACACGGAATTCAAGGGCAACCAATGCCCAGGTTATATTTGCACGGGGTGAAAAATGGCTATTTACAATGTGTTTACTCAAAAAACCACTATAACACTGAAAAACTCTGTGTATTTAAAACTAGTCATTTTCCATCATGTAGAGCCAAAGATAGCATGAAAATAAGATATTCCTAACTTTTTTGGTGAAATAATGAATTCCCCTACACTGTGTGTCTATTGAAATTTTAAGTTTTGCTGACTTGTGAAATTTATGACACCATTCTGATGCATTGCTAGGATTGTTGGTACTCATTTTGGAATCAATGGAAGAGAAGGACCATAACTATCTATTGACACCAAACCAAGTATCTGTGATACTCTTGCGTTGTTGTTACTAGGCATTTCAGTACTTCTCTCCCGAAAGGGGGAGGGGGGGTAGTTGGCCACCCCCATCCATCATTTTGGGATCACCCTGTTCTTTACCTATACCATGGGGGGTGGGTGTTGTTTTTTTTTTCATGAATAGGAGTGTAAAATGTCAATTGACAGAGATAAAGTGTGCTTCTTTATTCATTGTATTCAGGCTGCCATCAATTTCTACTGCCAGGAGAAGATGTACAGACACATGATCTGATGCATTAAAGCTATTAAGCTAAGTAGGTACTGACCCACGTGTTGCTTCTTCTTTAAAGCCTATGCCTTGATTTTGGAAGGTAGGTGGGTAGATGCGAGTGAGTACAGGCATTGCCATATCACAGAAGCCACATACAATGCAAAGAAATCCTGGGATGTAACCTCATTGAAACACATACTGTAATTTTCAAATCACTAATAGAGTTCACTCATGGACATTGTGGACTCATAATCATTGATACTAAAACCACAAAGGTGGCAGAGTAGTCAGTCAGCATGCAGGCAATGGGAAAGAATAATCTGGTGCATATTTTCTTGTGTTCAACACTGTGACTAATTAGGTATATACTGATTATACTCAATATGATTTAGTACAAAGTCATTCTTTTACCTGTTGTTAAAGGTGCTGATTTTGACTTATCATTTCAGGTGAGGGCTAACACAAAATTTTTTTGTTTTGTTTTTTTTTTTTTTGGGGGTAAGCATTCCACCTTGCAAAATATTCTTTAAATTTTGAATTTCACAATTTTCAAGTTGACTTTCAAGTTGATATGTTGGAAGTATGGCTTGTTAAATATATTTCCAAAGTATTCAAAGTGCTTTTGCTATTGTGTTATGCATCCATCAGGAGGTTATCTCAATCATTTGTCTCTAAGTACTATAGCTGATTAACATTTGAAAAAACAAAAAAACACGCGTTTTTAACCTAATTTTAAAAAAAATATGATAATTTTAAAGTTTTCGAAATATACATTTGTTGGCCTAGGTTTGAAGGCTGCGCTTCATTTAACCTCTCGCTTGTAAAAAGGCTTGTAAAAATGGCTGAGAGAGAACGTCCGAAAGATGCTAACTCCCTACAAAAAGTTGCACTTTATGAAGTTTTCAATTGTCCTGATTGGTAACAACACAAGAATCTAGTGTATTTAATTATTTTACACAAGAGGTTCCGACTGAAGGAGCGAGGATCCTACTTGCAATATTGATTATGTGTTACAAGGTGAGCAAAAAAAAAAAAAAAAAAAGTACAACCAATGAGGGATTTTTTATATACCCTCTTTAATCAGCTTTTCACAAATTTTGAAATGATTTAAGTAAGACGTTCAAATGCTCATGATTTGGGTGAAACGTGAAAACAAACAAAAAGAAAATTTTTGAGTGGGGGATCCCGCCTCTTAACCCTCGACATACACCTCACCCACTAAATTATGACGTATTGGTCTGTCTTGATTTTATTCCAACTGTGTAATTAATGGAGGATTGCTGCAAATCCCCCACGATGAAATGCAAATCCAAGAATACTCTTTGGTTACACTTGCGTGAAACTTTGTTCGAGAGTAGAAGGACTTGGGGCTGCAACGTCTTTCAATTGGGTACATCACTCCTTCCGCAACTGTACCTTTTGAAACATGTGGAATATTTTTAAGCCGTAATTTGTTCCTACTTGAGCTAATAGACCAGTGAATGTATTACAGGAAGAAAAACTTTTGAAATAGCGCAAAGTGTAGTTTATTAATACAAAAAAACATTCAATTTGGTTGTACTGTTTTTTTTACTCACCCTAGCTGTAGTTGCAGTATACCCATACAATACTTTTTTGTGCCAACTTTAGTTAAAGCACTACACAATTTCTGCGTAACAAGTATAGGTATCCATAACAAGTTACAATGTACGACTTTCAGGTTATAAGACCAAAGGGTCCAATACAGTCAAATCAGATATGTTGGTCATTTTAGGGTTAGGGTGTGGAAAACGACCAGTTATTATTGTTTATGCAAGTAGACAGAACATTTTTAAATTTTCATATTTGACATTTTTTCGTAACATTTTTTTTAAACCGGCCTGTACAGACTGTCCCCCAAAAAAAACTATAAAATCAAAATGAATTTTTTGCCAAATTTTAAGTTCAATCTCAAAGGAGTTTTACTGATTCTTTTTAGGAAGTGTTCCAGCTTTCATGAGATTTTTAGTTGGTGTATTTGGGGGTCCTGGTTCAGGAGTTATGGCTAATTCTCTGATACAGTTGAAAACCCTGTTGGGCCAGTTCCGCTATTCTGGTATCAACAAAGTTGCCACTGAAAATCCCCTTCAGACATTCTTTATGAAAATAGAAATAAAAAAAAAATAGGCTGCTTCTTGTGATATTAACGTAATTTTATAACTTTATAATTTCGCATTGCCTAATGCATACATACATTAGCTTGGGAAATTCATTCCACACAGTCTTGTTGTCTCGGCTTTACTTCAGGTTTCAGCAGAAGGTCAGATCATCCATAAAAACAAGGCCCTTGTGGAAAGTAAACAGACCTTTAACGCAAACCCATCATTTCCTTTATGCTCTTTGTTGAACCTTTTTTTCTTTTTATCATTTTGAATTTTTTAAAGGTTTTGTAAGGCATGGGGATAGGGGAAGGGTAAGTTGTCCCTCCACATTAGAGCGTGTGTCCAACCCAAGCTGTAACAAGCGTTTTCCACACAACTTGCTGTAGACTTGTTTCAGCAGTCAAATTCCCCAAATTTCCATGCATGTCCTGATTTTTGTCCCCCCCCTGAAGAGTGAGCCCATCATTTCACCCACAACAAAATAATTTCTGGTGCTTCACCGAAAAATATATATTGATTAGTTCCATGCATGTAATACATTCACTCTAATCTTACCTATTCTTTTGTTTGAAAGGGGTTTACCGAAATGATGCTACCGCCTTATACCTTTAGTTTCCCTTGAACCTTCAGGGTAAACTGGCCCAAGTGGTATTTTCCTTTGTGTTCACCTGACAATATCTCCACTTAGGTCCTCAAATTGGAATGGAATAAAAGCGAGGATTTACTAGGATCTTGTCTAAACAAATAAGTTCAAAATCTCTGGGAAAAAATGCAGAGTTTATATTTTTTATAATTTTAGTTTTGATTGTATAGTTTTTTTATTGGGACAGTCTGTATATGTTACTAGTCAATTCATGTTATTCATGAAGCTCAGTTTTATAGGTTTTATAACCTCTGTGGTTTTCTGTGATCGGATTTCTGAGGGTATGCGTGAGCTGGATGCCATCAGGGACAAGAGAGCGTTTTGCTGTGTACAACCTATGGCTCTAATGTTACCTCCACAAACGCTGCAGAGACAGTTGGTAAGTTAAATGCACTATCAGTTATTTGCTACTCAGGAAATAAAAAAAATCAAAAATCAGATTTTTGCACGACTGTAACATGGTACAGGTTCTTAACAACCTGGCAAATGAATAGACGGATAGCAGCCTAATCAAGACAAAATGACATTTTACAATTGCTGTCCGTACGGACACTTACTACAGCCTGGTAATTGAATTGAGCTTCACCCATGGCAGTATCTATTTGTTTAGATTAGTGTGTTTTGAGGCTCTGGACTTTGGCCCAGCTGGTTTGTGAAGCGCTCAAACATTCCACTTCTTCCCTCAAGGCATATTGCTGGGTGCCTTGTAGCTCCATCTGTCTGAATGCCTTTGAGCTTCCGCTGAGTCAGATGACATATAGCTCGTTCCTCTTAGGTGCAATTTTGGGCTGCTGTAACGGTTATAGCCTTTCTCTTCCTTTAGGATCCAAGATACCAACATTTTGAATGGTTTATTGCAGAAACCTCTGCTTCCTACTTCTATGGAAATTGTAATGTAGACCATCCTCTCCTTTCACAGTCAGCCACTAGTTCTTGGTATTTGCACTTCTTCTATCCATATTGTATTGATATTTCTCCTCCATAGGGACCGTACTCTATGATGATCACTGTCTTTGTTTTGTGAAAAGACAGTGATATCTGGTCTAAGCTGTCTCAGTGATTTCTGGAGGGAAACACTTTTGTTTGTGTTCCTCATCCATCATGAAATCCAGTTTTTTTCCCCCTGGCCGCCTTCCAATGTTTTGTTTGGCTCTGTCTTTGGTATTTGTAAGACTGGATTTTGATATGTTGTACCATCAGCTGTGCGAAAGGCTATCGTAGAGATGGCGTCAGGTCTCAGTGTGATGATTGTTTCCTGGTTTGCCTCTACGATGTACGGTGCCAGACTGTGGAGATTGCTTCCAGTGTTTAGTCATGGCGCCAGTTGTACTTCCACTTTAATGAGTAGTCACAACCACTGAGGATGTAGAACAGTGTGCAATGATGATGTGACATAATGGGCAAATTCAAGATGGTCTTGCGCCACAGCTTCAGATTGGCCTGGAGAAGGAGTTGAATCACAATTGCCGTTGATGTGGTAAGACACAAGCTCTGGCATTCCATATCTGACTACTCTGTCAGCTATGAACCTGAGCAAGGGAGATTCAGCAGTTATTTGGGCAAGTTTTTTCTTCAAAACATGTTTACCTTACCCTAGACTTGATCCTATCATATCTATTTTTTCAATTCATAAGCATATGTTTTTTATATTATGAATCCCTTAATTGTTTAGATTGATTGCTGTGTTTGTTTTCATGTTTACAGATAGAGAAGCGTGCAGGAACTGTATGCACATTAAGGAGACGAGAAAGGCCGCTGGAGAAGTTATATTGGATCTGATATATATTGTTCTGTATTTGGGGGCATTTAATAAAGACATAAGATACCCGCATTTGGCATCAAAAATACATAACATTCATTTTGGTGTCGCCTGCTTTAAGGGCTTGTTCTTATTATGTCTTATTGGTGTTCTCTACTTGATATGAGAGCCTGGCACTTGCACATATGCCCCCCATCATAACTGGATGGTAAACAAATTTGCAGTTTTTTATGGTAGAATCAATACATGCACATTGCAAAGTCCTATTCCATACTGTGGCTAATATTGAATGAGGTTAAACATTAATTGTCCCCGCCGAACGAAATTCGGAAGGGGACTATAAATGGGCTCCGTCCGTATGGTCCGTATGCATGTCCGTATGTCTGTAATGTCCGTGATAAAATGTTAACCCTGGAACATTTGGGCATATCTCTTTTTCTGGATGAGCTAGATTAGGCCAAACTTAGGTTTATTGTAGGAGGGGAAACCCCCTACTCGCCATGTAAATTCATTCCCCCAGGGACTTCCCCTGGTCCCTGTCAGGGGGTAGGGGGAAAAGGTCAAGGGAACAAGGTCAAGGGAAAAGGTCATATTGCCAGAAATGTCAACATTGGCCATATTGGTATGATTTATCTGGAGTTCTGTATGGGCTCGATGATGTAACGTTTGGGTGAAAGAAGGGGTGATGAGTTCTCGACCTGATTAGATTTTGGGTAAATGCTAATTTGCATAATGTTAATGAAAATTTTCCCGCAGGCTTGTGTACAAGTTTTCGGGGTTCCGTAAGGCGTATAAGATGTAACTTGGTGGAAGGAAGCGGTCTGAGGAGTTCTTGACCTGATTAAGATTTTGGGCGTATTTCGGCAATGTAGATATGCACTAGCTTGAATTAATCTGCAAAAATCAGCGTAATTCGCTAGGTGGGTAGTCAAAGGATACACAACAAAGGTATTAACATATGTAGTACCCATGTTTTTCATTGAAATGTTTTTTTCAGGTTGCAGCACGTGAATCAATTCTTTTGGTTTTCCAGCCTGTTTACATTTCTTGAATAATGTGAAAATACGTAAAATTCAGTGTTTTACCACTTTCCAGACCCCGTACAAGGCCCAAATTTAAAAATGTAGTCACATATTTTTTTCAAAAATAGTGGTTGCCAAATTGAATAATAAATTTATCATATTTTTACTAATTTGTGACTTTTTAATTGATTTTTGCCAGATTAATTTAAGAGATTTTTGGGATTCTTATTGTACACTTCAATAAAAGCAGTTGCAAATTTTGCATGTTATGCTCGCGACATTCGGCGGGGACATATTTTAATGCATCGCGTAAATCCGAGTTCGTCTTGTTTGACAATTTTTTGTTAATTATATCTGGGAAAATGAGAATTTGAGGTCTCAAATTTCAGGACGACAATGAGAAAAATATGGCCCTTTCATCTAATCTCAATTACTTCTTGGTAATCAGGGGGTCCCAAACACGATTGGAACACGTCACCTTTAAGTCAGCAAGACACAGGTCACTTTGTCCACTGTTGTCTTTAGATGTGTTGTAATCTGTTTATGAATGTTTGTTGTTGTTTGTTGTGAAAAGGGTTATATTTGCCGTAATATTCACATTCAAATGGAATCAACCAACTTGAGTCTAATGTGCAAAATGGGGATCCCTCATTTGTCGATGAATCACATGTTGGCATACCAAGTCAAAGGTCATATGAGGAACCAAACTTGGTTTAAAAAAAAAAAAAAAATGACCTCAATTGAAAGTTGAAAACGTACCTAATACAAGTAAAAAAAAAAAAAAGTAACATTTTTTAATCGGGAAATGAAGGATTAACAGTAAAAAAGGCACCCGGATTTGGATCAACTTTAAGAATTTCGGGTCTTGGGAGATGTTTAAATTGGATCCAGTATGTGAAATTCTTGGATTTACTGGTTGTGTACAAATGATAGGAATAGATTTTGAAGTAATAATAATAAAAACATGGATACAGTGGTTCTTACAGTAGTGTCCCACACGCCATTTGACCAGGGTGACCTTTGTCCGCCATTCACAAACCAAACACAACCCATGCGTTCGGCAAATTCCTGATATTTTTTACTAATAAATTACTCTCTTGTATCTATTTGTTTGCAGGCGCTGTATTGCTGGGTTGTTCCTATGGACAACACAGGTAGACATGACAAGGCTAGGGAATATGACAGAATGCTCCAGATTTTCAAAGGACTATTGAGGTAAAAAACTTCAAAGACACCACATGCCCAAACACAGCAACAAATGCACATGTTTACCATCCAACAAGGACCCTAGGCTATAGTTTACTACGATCTCATCAAGTCAATCATAACCCAAACTTTCCAGTGGGACCTGCAACAACCAGCATGTGTGGCGCCCAACCCACAACACACACGACACATGCCTGCTGTTGCTTTCTTATCCAAGGAGGAATGTACATCTAGCTACCACCTAACCTGTCTAAACATTTGTATTTCTAATTATTTACGATCTCCCTGCCAATTAAGGCAAATTAAGGCGATTGGGCTCATTTTCAGGTTGGGGACGAAGCTATTAATGATCAGGCCATGCCCTTTAATGGAAAAGGCCAATATTACACACAACTTTTATAGCAAAGGAAAGTCAAATTGTAAGATTGCACAAAACCGTAGCTTCTTTCCAATCGGCAAAAATTTTGCATGTGTAACTTAGTAAGTCTTGTTGAGCTTCATGTATGGATAATAAGAATTACATCATATAGTGCGAACAGACTCTGTACTTTTACAGTGCATTTTTCCTTTTCAGAATGAAATTGAACTTTCTTTTTGCTTTCTTTTTAACCACAACATGTTCATGTCTGCTATAATATTTCTTTTTGTTTACAGATCCTTGCCCTTCTTTTCACAGTATAACGGAGTAATGTTTACATGCCCTTAATAGTTTATACCTTAATGTGGAGCCCTCAATCGAAATTCCTTATATAGCCCAGTGTGAAGCTCTTCAGAGTGTTCCCAAAATAAATGCAAATCCTCGCAGTTTTTGGTACTATAAATTTCCAAAATTAGTGAGATTATTCAATTTTATAACCGATTCTGAAAGACAAACTAGTTTCGTACATTCCTGTCAAATTTTGGTCTGATACGGTTTCACTAGTTTTGAAAACCCAGGCTCTTATGTAACTTGCTGTCAAATTACCCCCGTTCCAAGTTGCCTTAGCTCGTTAAAGCAGGTTCAACCTTGAAAAATTGACATAAATGTCTTTCAACTACAAAATCTCCTGGACTAATCCATGACCTTTTGTGTTTTAAAAATAATTATTAAATACTTTTCGTTATTGTTTTATCCACAGTCTTATCATCTGTACAGTATTTTTTCCTCTACTCATATTTAAAATAGTAACTAGCTACTTACAAAAACTAAATTGCACTCCATTGTGTCTGACAAATCTGTATGAATATTGCTAATTCAGTGGAGGGAAGTAAATGCAATGAATGGAAATGCTTGGGGCTATAAATTTCAAAATTATTTTAAAATGTTGAAATATTCTGAAGATATTTGTAAGGCTATCATTTTCCTCCACCTACTGTCAAATTTTGTCTGATTGCTTCACAGATTTTTTAGAACAAAGGCGAATACGTACGTAAGCCACAATTTATGCCGTTCCAAGTTTGACTGATGAATACCATTAAGGCATGCTTAATACGTAGGTTTCTGGTTTTAATCTCTCTCCTCATGTCTCTTTAATCCTTACCATCTTAAGGGTTGGTTCAATTACCCCATTATAACCTTTAACTAAATATTAAGCTTTAAAGCCCATTCTTTGACAAATAAGGACATCTTCTCTGTTCACACTAATATCTGACCATTGTTTGTTGATGAAACTCCTGTTTGATTTTCATTGATTATTTGTGTTTATTTATTGTTTTCTACTAGCAAAGTCCATATTATGACTAGGAAGTCTCAACATCAACATCCATTCAATCGGCCGTTCATACCATTCCATTCATTTTATTTATTTAACATTTGGTATGGTGATGCATTCGCTGCAATTTGCAATATTCACGCGGATTTTGTTGAACACACTTAAGATAAACATTTCATTTGGCAAAGTTTACTACTCTAAATATGAGTAGAGGAAAGTACTGTTACAACGATAAAATACCGTGAAAAAAACAATAATACAAATTTTTATAATTATTTTGTTAAAAGAACAAGATAGGATTAGTACAAGAAGATTTTTGTAGTTAAACATTTTATTCAACTTTTGAAGGTGGACCTGGTTCAACGTCTAATGGCAAACTTGGAATGGGGTAATTTGACAGCGGTTACATAAGAGCCTTTGTTTTCAAAACTTGTGAACCGTATCAGACCAAATGGAACAGGATGTACGAACTAGTTAGGCATTCAGAATCTGCTATAAAATTTGAATAATTCTCAGTAATTTTGAAATATAGCACCAACTGCGAGGATTGCATTATTTTGGCACACCTCTATGTATTTGCCAGGTGCTTAAAAATTTCTGGTGTTTTCAGGGTTCAAGTCCTTGGGGTTGGATACCATGACGTTGGTCGTGACGCATACATTAAAAAGTCTGGCAAATACTTTTGAGGAGGCATTAGTGGAAACTAACAAAGACCGCCAGCTATGCTTGGCAAAGCACGCTATATGGCACTACGACATAATTACAGCGGCGCCATCGACTTAGTCCATAATTGCGTGGGGTATCATACCTGGGTTTATACCGCTTTGGTTGAAAAGATGCGATACAACTGGCCTTGCAAGATTGGGAGCAAACCTTAGATACAGCTCACGGTAGGCTATGACAATTAACTTTAATATAACATCGACTTTATTGCAGCGAGCAGCCCAATAAGCAGGCAAAATACAACTTTAATTTTATAAATGCATCTCGTAAATCCGAGTTCGTCTTGTTTGACATTTTTTGTTAATTATATCTTGGGAATGTATTTGAGGCTCAAATTTCAACACGACAATGAGAAAAATATGGCCTTTCACGAATATCAAATACTTCTGGGTAACTCATGGGTCCCAAAAACTATTGGAACACACGCACTTTAAGCAGGCAAGACACATAGGGATCACTTTGTCCCTGTTGTCTTTAGATATGTTGTAATCTGTTGAATGATGTTGTTGTTGTTTGTTTGTGAAAAGGGTTAATATTTGCCTGTAATATTCACATTCAAATGAAGTCAACCAACGTGAAGTCTATGTAGCAAAATGGATCCCTCATTTTCGATGAGATCACAGTTTGATACCAAGGTCAAAGGTCATGAGTCAAGGTAAGATATGATGAAAATTAATTTAAAATTGAACTCATTGAAAAGTTGAAACGTAACATAATACAAGCAGTTTTTTATCGGGAAATGAGGTTAACATAAAAAGGACCCGGATTGGATCCGACTTTAAGAATGATCGGTCTTGGGAGATTTTAAATTGGATCCAGTAAAATGTGAAATTTTTGGATTTACTGGTTGTGTAAAAATGAATAGACAGTAGATACTTGAAAGTAAAATAATATACAGACATTGGTACAGTGTTCTTAAGTAGTGTCCCACACGCCATTTGGACCATGTGACCTTTGTCCCCAATTCACAATCCACAACACCAACACATGCGTTCGGCAATTCGATATTTTTTAACTATAAAATTTACCTTCCTTTTATCTATTTTTTGCAGGCGCTGTATTTTGCTGGGTTGTTTCCTATGGGCCACCGGTAGACATGACAAGGCTAGGGAATATGTCGACAGAATCTCAGATTTCAAAAGAGCTAATTTGAGGTAAAAAACTTCAAAATACAACCACATGCAAAAACACCGCCCAAATGCACATTTTACCATCACCAAGGACCTAGCCATTATTTTACTACTATCTCATCAAGTCAATCATAGACCCAAACTTCCAGTGGACTGCAACAACCAGCATGTGTGCTCACACACACACACACACATGCCTGCATGTGCTTTCTATCCAGTGAGGAATGTACAGCTAGCTACCAAGGCCTAAACCCTGTTTTAATTTTATTTCTATATTAATTTTACGATCTCTGGCCAAATTAGGTCAAATTAAGGCGATTGGGGCTCATTTTCAGTTGGGGACGAAGCTATTAATGATCAGGCCATGGCCCCGTTAATGGACAGGCACAATATTACAACACCTGTATCGCAAAGAAGTCAAATTGTAAAGATTGCCAAACAAACAGTAGCTTTCTTCCATCGGCGGCAAAATTTTGCATGTGTAACTTAGGAAGTATTGTTGACTTCATGTATGGAACATAAAGAATTACATGCATATAGGCAAGCAAAACTCTGTAATTGTTACAGGGCATTTGTCCTTTTCCAGAATGAAAATTGCACTTTCTTTTGCTTTCCTTTTTTAAACCACAACATGTTCATGTCTGCTATATTTTCCTTTCTTGTAACATGATCCTTGTGCCCTCTTCACAGTATAACTTTTTGGGGGTTTTAATGTTTACATGCCCTTAATAGTACCTTAACGGTGGATGCCCCCAATCGACAATTCCTTATATTCCATGTAAAGCTCTTCAGAGTGTCCAAAATAAATGCAATCCTCGCAATTGGTACTATAATTTCAAAATTAGTGAGAATTATTCAATTTTATAACAGATTCTTAAAGACAAACTAGTTTCGTACATCCTGTCAAATTTTTGGTCTGATAAACGGTTCACAGTTTTGAAAACAGGCTATTATGTAACTTGCTGTCCATTAAACCAACCCCTCGTTCCAAGTTTGCCTTAAGCTCGTTAAGCAGGTTCACAAACCTGAAAATTGAATCAAATGTGTCTTTTCATCACTACAGAAATCTCCTGTACTATCCTGCCTTTTGTTTTTAAAAATAACTTATTAAAATATTGTCGTTATTCGGTTTTTCATCCACTGTCTTTTAACTCATCTGTAGCAGTATTTTTCCTCTACTCAATATTTTAGAATATTACTTGGACTTGACAAATTAAATTTGCACTCCAGTTGTGTCTGACAAATCTGTATGAATTTTGCAAATTTGCAGTGGAGGGATTAAATACCAAATGAATAGAAATGGTTGGGGCTATAATTTCAAAATTATTTTAAAATGTTGAAATATTCTGAGATATTGTACGGCCCTATCATGTTCTCCACCTAATTTTCAAATTTTGTCTGATTTGCTCACTGATTTTTAGAACAAAGGCGATTACGTAGTAAGCCACAATTTAAGCCGTTCCAAAGTTTGACTGATGAACCACAGTAAGTCATGACTTAAGGGTACTTAGGTCTTGGTTTTAGTCCTCTCCCAGTCCTTTATCCTTACCACTAAGTCTGGTTCAATTAACCCATTATATACACCTTGTAAATTAAATATTAGCTTTAAGCACATATCTTTGACAAATAAGGGACATCTTCTCTGTTCACAATAATATCTGACATTGTTGTTTGATGAACTCATGTTTTGATTTCACAGTGGCTTATTTGTGTGATTTATTGTTTTCTAATCAAATAGTCCTAGATGACTAGGAAGGTCTTCAACATCCATTCATCGGCCATTCATACCTTTCCATTCATTTATATTACATCATTTGTCTTTGATGCATTCGCTGCAATTTGCAATATTCCGCGGATTTTGTTAGACACACTGAAGATAAAACCATTTAAATTTTGGCAAAGTTCCTACTCTAAACATTGAGTAGAGGAAATCCTGTCAGCGATAAAAGCCTTGGAAAAAACAATAACGACAATATTTTAATAATTTATTTGTTAAACAAAAGATAGGAATGTAGGGCAGAAGATTGTTTGTAGTTAAGACATTTTATTCAACTTTTGAGGTGGACCTGTTTCAACGATCTATGGCAAACTTGGAATGGGGTAATTTGACAGCCGGTTACATAATAGCCTTTGTTTTCAAACTTGTGAACGTAGCATACAAAAATTGGACAGGATGTACGAAACTAGTTCAGCATTCAGAATCTGCTATAAAATTTGAATAATTCTCAGTAATTTTGAAATTATAGCACCAACGCGAGGAATTGCATTTATTTTGGTGACACCTGTAATGTATTTGCCAGTGCTTAAAATGTTCTGGTTTTTTTTCAGGGTCAAGTCCTGAGAGGTTGGATAAACATGACTTTGGTCGTGACGCATACTTAAAAGTCTGGCAACTACTTTTGAGGAGGCATTAAGTGTGTAACTAACAAAGACCTGCAAGCTATCTTGGCAAAGCACTCTATATATGGCACTACGACATAATTACAGCGGCGCCCTCGACTTAGTCAATAATTGCGTGGGGTATCATACCTGGGTTTATACCGCTTTGGTTGAAAAGATGCGATACAACTGGCCTTGCAAGATTGGGAGCAAACCTTAGATACAGCTCACGGTAGGCTATGACAATTAACTTTAATATAACATCGACTTTATTGCAGCGAGCAGCCCAATAAGCAGGCAAAATACAATAAAGAAGCTCAAGAAGCCTGAGCCGCAGAGCTGACTCAGGTAACCCATGCAGGCGAAACGACTACAAATGGAGATAAAAATAATTTCCGTTATAACACATATAATAAACAGTTAATTACAAGGTGGTAAACAACTCAGGTTAATTACAGCTTGAGGTGAAATTCTTCATAGAACCCCATGCAGTTTCTGACACGTGCATTCCAGACTTGTAACTGGTGTGATGGATAATGATGGAAAGAATTCTGCTAAGGTCCCTTTTAAGAGACTTAGGTGGCTTGGATTTACAAAGCAAAGATGGTAGACAAGGTTTGGTGGTCGTTTCCTTTCTTTCTGGTGTTCTTACACCCCAAGTGCTCCAATTTCCTATACAAATGATATTGCAGGTAAACCCATTATTAGAGATATCAGATACAGAGGGTGTATTTGTTAATTTTGCGTTCATGAGCCTGTTTGATGTTCTGCTCAAATGCACTTTCAACTCAACCAAGAGAACAGATTTGTTGTCATGTCAGCCATGACAATGTTGGGGCGGAACTTGACACACCACGTTAACAAGGGAAGTGCCACCTGTTGTGGTGAAGCCTGCCAATCAGAAAAGTCTGATTTTAGTGGCGTAAGTTTCAATGCATTTTAACGATGTTTTTCAGATGACCAAATGCAATTATGGCGCCGGTAAATTCTGCCTTGGTTGAGCTAAAACAGGCACGACATTCAGCACATCATTAAGGTTTCTCGTTGTTTGCCACATAGTTTGACTTGGTTGGTGATCTTTTACCCTCATGTCTTTTTGACAGAATCTTTTGCTCCAATAATCCTACACAGCAGTATGCTGAGTGAGGTGGATCCGACCACCCTCGTTAACAGGGACAACCGGATTTAAAACTTTGGTATCAACTAACTGGCAGGAAATCAATAGAGGCCGAACGGCGAAGTTTAGGACCCCCCGTGGAAGATCGTAAATAGACTTCCAGGTGGGTCCACCTTTCCGACCTCCGATTCTTTCAAATAGGTTGCCCTGTTGCACGAGCTTTTATGTAATTG
Source organism: Ophioderma brevispina (assembly GCA_023653785.1). Taxonomy (NCBI): domain Eukaryota; kingdom Metazoa; phylum Echinodermata; class Ophiuroidea; order Amphilepidida; family Ophiodermatidae; genus Ophioderma; species Ophioderma brevispina. The sequence goes on from JAMKCH010048120.1 coordinate 19,256, forward strand.
CGCCAGAAAGACATGTATCCTATAAATGATATACTTTATACCATTTCTTTTAATTTTGGCCAAACTAGATCTTGAGATTGTCAGCAGTATAAACACTTTCATATTTTTCATGCCACAGAGCAGCCGTAGTTGGTCTTTTTTCGCTTCACTTTGATTCCCTGTTCCCCCCCCCCCAAATTTCTTAACTTTAAAATCATGGACCACACGGCAGTCGGCCTTAACCATACATCTGGCGTAAGCCAATGTCATGAGATTCCAATATATTTCGTATATTCGGGATGAAACAAGTTCATCAGGACTGCGGATGCAAGTGGGGTAGGGCCTTTTGATGGAATACCCGAAAGTTTTAATGCATTAGTGTGGATGTGGTCCAGGCTTTCCAGTTGTGTGTCAATCGTTCATGACAGTTGCATATACTCATATGTGGTGTAGCATCTGAGTAAAGAGTTTATTTTGAATTCATCACGGACCATACATGTGTTTATGTTCTTAATAATATACCTTCAAGCTGATAGGACAATCTTGTTGATGTCTTTGATTTCCCCTTGTAAGTGAATATTACTGGCGAGGAAACTTTTCCAGGAGCGTCCTTCAAAGATTTGAGTACAACATCACCTATAGAAAAGTACAGGCATCGGAACCATTGCAGATAGAGATAGATTTACATTTGACCGGTTTGAGGGTAAGATTCATCGACCTGGTGATATCATGGATTTCATTCATGATTTTGTGTGCCGCTTTTGTCAGATGTTAGAGCAGAAGTCCTCGGCAAACGGTAAGGTAATATAGCGAGAGCCGTTCAGGTCGTACATAGGCTTCTTCTTGAGCCTTCAGATATTGTGTGATGGGATGAAAACGGCCAAAAAGATAACAGGAAAGAGGACGCCCTGAAAAACTTCCCGTCTGAATGGAAAGGGTGCGGACGTCCACTTGGGACCTTTAACTTGACATTCATCTAGAATACAGATTTTCTACATATTTACATATTGAGTCAGGTATGTGCATTTCTTTCAAAGTGTGATTTATCAGATTATGATGTTCAACGGATCCGAAAGCGTCACCAAATCGAAAAAAGTGACTAAAGTATAGTCTTTCTTTATTTCTTGCATTACAAGGAGTTCTTTCATGACGAAAGTGTGTTCAATGTATCCAATTTATACTTTTTAAGAATGCGTTTTGGTACTAGAGTCAATCAAATTATTCTGCAGCATAGTACGGATTCTTTCAGACAAAATTTGATGGAAGGCCTTTCCCGACGCCGGTTGAGGGAAATCATGCTAAAGTTTTGAGGTCAACTGTATCACCAATTTGTATCTGAGTGTTACTTGAAACTGTTTGACCACTTTCTGGAGGGTCGCCCAGAACCATTCAGTTTTGTAAAGATAGTAGCCAAAAATGATGGGTGCAGGGCGCTTGCGTAAATACATACATAATTGCCGTCGCCCCGGTGCGGAAGTCGGACGTTTGCTACTGAAACTGTTTTTCATTAGGGCGGACTGGGTTAAGATTGAACGGAAACTGATCAGTATCATTGTAGATACGGGAACCACGTCAGTGATTGCAATCAATGGGATTTGATTGACCGTATTTAGATGGGTATAGGTGTTGGCAATCCGATTCTGAAAAAGTTGGAACTACTGTGTTTTGCACCTGAGTCCCTGTCCACGCATTTTCTTTGTAAATTTTAACAGTTTTTTCCGGTATTTGTGTTTCATGGTAGCGGGACGTCTTTTGTTTATGTTGGTTTCGTCGATTTTTTTAAGTAATTGGAGTCCACTTAACAGCCTTATTGGAACATTTTGCCTATCGTCTGGTGCCATTTTTGTCCAAAGCCTTTTCACAGAGCATTTTTCATAGCTTGGGCCTGTTTTTCAGGGCACTTTGATTCATGTTTGATGAAGTTAGATTGTGTTTTTTGAGGTTTTAGCGACGCGGTTTTTGAACAAGAAAGTCGGTAAGTTTATGAAAACCTTCACCTGCTTGTGCTGGGGGCGATGGTTCGCACGATAGCTCGTAGTCAGTGGACCAAGTAGAACTTTAACCTCTTGATCAGAGATAAGGAAGGAAAATTCGTAAGGTCACACATTAAAGGCTATTTTGATTGGTTGCTCATGTTTGTTCATTTTGTATGACCTTGCTCAGTGTACATACATTACATTTAAATTAAGAACAACCCTTAGAGGTGGAGTTGTCTTTCCACAGTTTTTGGAAGAAGAAAATATTGCTTGAATAACTTATTCACTTTTAAACTTTTTGTGCTGATTTCAGGTTCCTTGTTTTAACCAATGCTGACTAACCTGTAGCATTACTACCATAATATTTGTTTTGTTTAATTCAAAATGGACAAATTGCCTACCTGTCAACTAAATGAGATTTTTTTTTTGTGTTTTGTATAAAAATAGGTATATTAAATTATAACAGTATCTGGGATTTTATTACAGAGTTGTAGTTTTCTATATGAATGACTTGATTCGAGCTGCAGCTAGTTCACAAGTTTTTATACTATAGGCAAGTACAAAAAACATGTTTGTTAGACAACTGAGGGCAACATTCTCTGGAAATCACTGAGTCAACCTTCAAGTTAAGAGGAAATTAAAGGCAGCTGTCTGACACTATGTTTTACTATGCCTTTAAAGATTATGTAAGCTTATGATTTGTCAAAGTCAAAGAAAAGACAACTCCTGTGAGTGGAGATTGGTAATTTTGTCAGTAGCCATTTTAGTCACATAGTGAAATCTCCCCCTAATTGTAGCGTCATTTCTTTGTTTTCTTGATATCATCAGGGCCTTGACCCCCTCCCATTGTTACCGTCATTCTTTTTTTTTCTGGATAGCATCAGGGCTTGAACAACAATCAATTGTCTGGAGCCACAAGCTTGAGTTTTTACATTTGCTGGCAAGAGAAGGAACAGTGATGAGTGGAGGTTATTACAATACTACTTACCATGTGCCCTTGGTGTATACTTGGATCAGTCAGAGGGTACCTTACAAACAATGATTGGGTATACTTCCTGACTAAGAGTGACGTCATCGCTTCATCATGCAGTCTATACATGCAGATCGCAGTAAGCCGCAACTGTAATCGCGAGCATACAAAGTCGCATACCGATACCATGCACAAAAGCTGCACGAAAGCTATGACATCAATCTTTAGTTCAAGCCGGATGAAGTACAGGTGGTTTTATTGGTAGGGTATTACAGATGGTACTTACCCTGTCATCAGGCATGTTTGCATACTTGTATCAGTCATAGGGATAGCTAGGACTATATCAGAAATGGACTAATAAACTTGCTCAAATAGTTTCCGACTGAACTTGGCCACCATGTAGACCAGCACAAATGCTACCTTTCATGAGTACCTTGGTTGATGTTACTCTACTAGGCTGTGTTACAGGTGGGAAATGTCAACAATTCACCCACTTCTTTTTCACTTCAACCCATGTCATTCAGTGTGGCCCTGCCCTTCCCTACTGAAGTTAATTTACACAATTTGAAGAACGTATTGTCAAGTCTTGTGATATGTGTGTAGAAAAACCTATATCGGTGATTTTATATCATGTGGGAATCACACTCATGTGACCATGCCTGAAGAACTCTGCAGCATCAGTATTACATTATTTTTGCATAAATTTATGGTATATCATGTATTTTTGTTATTTTTCATGCGTGCGGTCAAGTTGGGAGAACTGATACAGATATGGATCGATTTGAACCCAAAAATCCTCAGTTATACTGTGAAATATCACAAGCGTTCTGTAGTGTTGTAAGTGGCATACCCCAGTTATACTGCGTTCTGTGGGTGGGTAAGTGCATCAACTATTTCATTAGGAGTTCTAATTACAAAGGAAGAAGATAAAGTTGACTTGTGTACATCCTGTTTGTGTCAATCCCAGCATAGAGGCAAAGCTGTTTATAAGGCCATAGTTAGAGCTGATAGGGCATTATATGGTGTGTTTGGTTCGTTTTTCTTTTCAAAAGCACCATATTTGGCCCAGATGTTGCCTACACCATACTCTTTTGATTTCCCTGATGGGCGACCAGGAAAGGCGCCCCTGGAGCTGCCATAATCCAATATGGCGCCACCACCAGAATTATAATTTTAAATCTAAAAAGGGTAAATCAAATGATGTAAACTTTTTTTTATTGGGGTGTTGGAGATTCAATATTCCTAAAATGTCATTTTAAATGATATAATGTCACTTCATCCTTTAAAAAAGCCACCATATTGAAGAAATCCAAGATGGCCTCCACCACGTAAAATTAGCAATGTTGCTGCCCTTGCTTAAAAAATAAGTCAATTGTTCTATGGTCAAACAGCTGTAAGGCGACGAGAAAAAGAAAACCTGTTTTACGGGCGATCGGACCTTTCTAGTAGGGTCGGTCGGTCGGATGAATTGTTTTCTTTTTTTTCTTATTTTTTTCTTTTCTGAGCTCAAAATTGGCCTAAAATACCCCAAACTTTAAAAAATCAAACGAAACATGAAAAAAATTATAAACAAATTTGGCTGTCTTCCAAAAGTGGGACTTGGTTATTTCCAGATAGATACAACTCAAATAGGATTTAAGATCTAGTTCGTCCCAACCTTATCTTGTTTTGATGTTTTAATTTTGAAATGTTAGTAGCATCATTTGCTTTGTGAAATAGGGAATATTGTTTTCTTTTGAGGGATTATCAAAATGTCAGTTGATAGAGGGTCAGCTAGATGATGCTCAGCAGCAGTTGGAATTCCTTCGAGATACAGAATCTATTGGAAAATCTGCAGTTAGTGATTACTCTAATGTGACATTGAAGACACGGTTGCATTATGAACAATTCATCTCTTAAAATTTCTTCTCACCGAACATGTATTTCTAAAATTTGAAAATCATATTATGGGTCATTTGGCACCAAGAAGTTGAGAGTTTCGACTGATTAGAAACGAGAGAGAGTAAGCTTTTGAGAAAGTCACAAACTGAAACCAGGGTTGTAAACAGGGGAGCCATCTTTGTATCTCACTAGGTTTTCTATGCACTCTGTATTTGCCTGTGTAAATGCTGTGATTCTGAGGCAAGTGCAAGCGTTTTCGGGTTGCATAAACCTTGAAAAGCTGGTGACATCACTGTTCCAACTCAAGTCCTACAAGGAAAAGTATAGTTATAGAGCCATGTGAGGAAGCTTTGTAAAATGCTTAATAGTCAATTTGAGGTATAGTACCACCGAGGGCTGATGTGATGAGGCATAATTTCAGTCAGTATGGCATAAAGATGTAGTGGTTAGCTGTAGCTGAAGTCTTGAATTATTACTGCAGTTTGTCCTGATGCTTTCAGTTAACCAAACTTTCAGGTTTTACACAATTACCGTTATAAATGTAATAATGATTGTGATTGTAGAAACATGTATTATGAAATCAAACTTGTTTTATAGGACCTGTATGGGTTTGATAAAATATTGTATTCATACAATTCCTTAACATTAACTTGTACTAGTCTGAAATCCCCTTGACGAGGCACAGCCCTCCGCTGAGTGGCGTTATCCCATTTATTTTAGGCTTAGCAACCGGTACTTTGCAAGTTGTGTTGCATTTTCACTTGGGTCCAAGCCGGTCAGGTCATAGTATAACAACATCTGGATGGCTTTCTAAAGGGGAATGGCCCACCCAATTTAAGGATATGAAGTTTTTTCATATTGATAGATGGCCTCCACTCCCAAAACCCAATCTGTAAAGTTTCTCGCCGATATTTCAATCACTTTTGATGCGAGAGCTAAAAAAGTGATTTGAAGCCCCATAGAGTACTGGGTAAAATTATATTGGTCCGACCAAAATGGGGGGGCACATTTTCATCTAACCTTCTAAACCAACTATCCTTTGGCTCTAAGATTTCACAGGTAAAGGAGGAAAATAGAGCTTCTTATGATACCCCAAAATATTGACCATTCTGGTAAATCTTGGGTTCGGGGGACGAGGCTTTTCGCGATCGGGCCATGGCCCTTTAAGTGATACAAGAATTATATTGCACTTGATTATAACATTGTGCACTTGTGTTTGACTACTGCATTCTGGTTACAGTTGTGTGTGATAATGAACTTTTCTACTTACATGTGCTACCCAAGAACCAGTTATAGCTGATGCAGGTCGGCGACGGTTGGGGGTGCCGGCACAGAATCATTGTGACCGGCAGGAGAAGCTTAAAATTGCTTACGACCGCACCAAAATCTCAAATAAAGGACAAGGAAATCACAACTATTAGTTAATTTAGATAATATTGGAGAGGAGGGTGATAACAGAAATATCACCCTAGCTCGATCAAATATCAGGCGAAGTCGAAGACGAGCCTGATATGTTCTTGGCGATGGCGATCTTTGCTGTTATAAAACCAAAAAAGCTCATCCCATTTATTAATATTATGCAAGAAGAAGCTTTGACTTGACAGAAAAGTTTAAAAAGGCTTCAAACCCTAACAAAAAGAGATATTTGCTTGACCGAGTTGACCCAATATTTTGGCATATGTGCAGTGTTGGGCGGTATCGCTATCGCACTACCGGTATTGCACTACACGAAAGCTTCAGATGCATTAATAATTCCAAAGACCAGACTCGATTTACACGGGCCACTCAATTTGGCCTGGCATAACACTGTCCCAATAATTAGTATCTAAATCTTGTTCCTTCACAGGATATTATTATTGCGTGCCATCTTAGCACGCCACGAAGGGTCAGTCATCTGCGGACGTGGTTGCCTTGTTGAATGAGGCTAGTCAGACCCCTTCTGCAACTGAAAGGATTGCCTCTAGGTCCTGGGCTACTTCACAAAAATGAACCCAGATTTCTTGGTAGAAATGGTAAAGGAAGAATCTCATCTTTGCCCCAATGAGGTAGGTAAGAGGCAATAAATGGTAAATCTAGTACAAATTAGCAGCAAGGTTTAGATCGTCATTCACATTGGGAAGGACCAGGTTGGAATGGGGGAATTTACAGAAAGTGTGATGGGGTTTGCTTAGGGTTTGTTGATCGGGAGGCATTTTTTTGTAGTGAAATCCTTTCCTTGTAAGCTTCCGAGCACCTAATCCCAAAGAATTGCATTTGATTTGGGTCGTGCCATTCAGTCTTTTGAGCAAATGTCTTATTTCACAGTTCTCCATAAAGATTGCTTTTTTAGGCTGCAGGGTATAATTATTGTCCAGTTACCCAAACAGAAAATAATATTAAAACAATTTGGCAAATTTTAAAATTCTTTACATATGACTCAGTTTGAAATAAGATTATGATCGCATACTGCACCTAAATCCAAGGTGTCTAAGAATACACCAAACTTTTGGGTTAGTATAAAGTCAAACTCCACATCTAATTGCTTTGTGCATACAGTGCTATATCATGAAGTATGGGTTCAATCGTTCGCCGGCTGTAGTAGGAAGAGAAAATAAGGATACAATAGCTTTTTCAACTTGGCCTGGCTGTGGCTGTAAAAAATAATGTTAACCCAATTTTGCTCATTTTTATCCCCCTGGCTTGCAAAGAAAGTAGGGGATTTGCGATAGACGCATGTCCGTATGTATGTATGTTGTGTGTGTATTCCATGTAGTTACCAGTTTCTAAACCAAAAAGTGATGCAGACATCCAAGTAAAGAGGATTAAGTTAAGAAAACATTTAGTGAGTACTTGTTGACTGAAACAAGTGACACTAAGGCTAAACTAGTAGTGAGGGAAGTAATTAATATGTGTACCAATGATTGTTATTGGAATTTGTTTATCTTATCTTGCTTCTCGCAAAGGTGATAAAACATCCCCCCCCCAAGAAATGACAAACCAGCTGATAAAGGTTGAGTCTAAAAAGACAAATCAATAGGATTACACCAACCGAACACTTTCTTAAACCCTCCATTCTGACAGTTTGTTACGTGTGCACTTTTGAGTTCCTTTCAGCCCGCAAGCCAGCAGGACAACCAGTGAAGCCCCATCCTGTCTCGTTGTGGGTCTCTATTAACCCAATTAACCAAAGCGGTACCAGGCCTCCTAGAGGGGTTATATCTGCAGGGTAAGGTGAAGTTCTTATCAGGTCAAACAGAGCAAGCACAGAGAGTCGACATGCGATGCTTGGATCAAAACCCCCAGTTTGCCTTGATGCCATTTACTCATGGCACAGGTTAAGTACACAATTGTAAGATATCAAGCCCTCTTTGCACAAGTTTTAGTTTAAACTCAAAGGTGCATGGGCCTATCTATACTCTCTGCCAGAATTCAAGTCCAGAGTTATTTACAGAGTGCGCCGAGCGTGACATTGCTCAACACGGAAGTGAATGCCGATGGCTGGGTTTGAGTAGTTTGGCCTCCCCATTGGTTAATCGCGTATGAGGCAACCCATAGTTCCGCTCCTTTTATGCAGATATTGCGGCACGCGCTTTGCCGACCTCTGAACAAATCTGGCAGACGTTCGGGCTAGCTTCTTGCATGGTTTATGTATTGACAATGAAACTCAACAAACAAAGTTGAAACAAACATTTGTTAAAATTTCCAGATCTTGCATTCATGAATTATGGCACATGATCTGATCTGCTCAGCCCCTCCCCCCTCCCTAAAGAAGGAATGAGGGAAATTTAAGATACAGGTAAAACAATGTGAAGGAGAAAAATAAATTACATAGGCAACAAATTGACTTTGTTGCAACTTGCAACGAGCAAACTAGGGAATGTGGAATGTCAACATTATAATAGGCATGATTACTGTGCAAGTTGACAATGGCAATAACCTTAAATTCCTCATGTTTGTCAGAGTGGATCAATTGTCTCACATTAAGAAAATCAAAGGATGGTTATGCTTATCTTAGACATTTTTCAAGCTCTTTACAACAATAGCTCTTGTGTGTGCACATCAGCAACAATACATCTCCAGATAAGACATTAATAATTTCTAAATGATACATAAACCAGGTACTGCCCGGGGGTACTCAATACAAAGGGTAGGTGCATATGTACCACTAATTTGGGCACGTTTTCACCTCTTACTATAAGGATGGTATTTTTTGGGGGGGAAGGGGTGGGCAATTTTGGTTTAGAAATATGCAGTGGGGTCATTTGTTGTGCTATGAGCACAAGAAATGGGAATATGAATAGTGAAATTGATGGATAGTGAAGAAGACTGAGGATTGATGCAGAGTTGGGTTTGGAAGAGGCGGCGGACCGACTGGCGAAGGCGAATGGTTTGTAACGTAAGATGGTAATGGGCACGTGCTGAGAGGATGAGGAGCATGTTTTAAAAAGGGCTTTTGGAGTGAGGTGGGTGGTTTGAGGAAGAGGGGACGACCCCAAAGAGGACATGGAGGAAGCAAGTGGAGAGGAGGAGAGAGTAGGGCGGGGTTGGGTGAGAGGGGGAGCATGAATCGGGTGATGAAGTGGACAGCGAGGGCGGTAAGGGCGATGTGCTACGAGTGTTGGGTGAAATCCGGGCACCCCCGGTTGCGGGGACAAAACGGATTTAACTTTGTTTTTACTACTACTACTACATTGAAAGGGTCAAATATTCCCGAGCTACTGAATGTGTTGTGGTATTTGTACAATTTTGCTTGCTGTAGAAATGGGTCAGTTTTGTTAACAGTGCAGGACCACCTGTAACCAATTTGTAAGAGTACCCTCACCTATCCCAGGGGCCTGTAACAAAAACCAACAACTTACTATTTAATTCAACATTTTAAGTTAAAGATTTTTTCCGGTAGTGAGACAGGTTCTTTATTGCAAACCTGTAGTTATTAAAAATTCACAACTGCCTAATTTCATAGATCCATCTTCATCTAGGCAACCACTTGCTCAGTCGTCGCAATCATTAGAAAGGGTTGGAGTTACAAATTTTGAGGTCCGTGAGATCCACTGTATCCATCTTACAAAAGCAAGAACCAGAAGAAAATGGGACAGATGGATGAGTTGTGCAAGACGTTACAAGCTGCAATGGCACTACATGGAGTAACAAGAGAAGTAAGATTGCTAAAGTCTGTGAAAAAGTTCTCTATTGGCATAACCCAACAAATGTTTACTGTAGAAATTAATTGCTAATCCAAATTAAGATTTAAAAAATTGTATTTGGCAAGAGATTTTGTGTGTAGCACGATGAGAGAAGGGAGCTGGGGGATGGTGGAACAGAGAAGAAAAGTTGTGTGATGAGGTGGAGTCAGTGAAGGAGTTCCACATATCTAGGGGATACGGTTAGTGGGGGTGGTGGATGTGAGGTGGCTGTGACAGCAAGAGTGAGGTATGGGTGTGGTGAAGTTTAGGGAATGTGTGAAGTTGTTGTAAGGGAAGAGATATCCTTGAAAGAGGAAAGGAATAGTGTATAAGAGTTGTGTGAGATCAGTGATGACCCTGATGGGAGTGGGAGAGCGTTGGGGTCTGAGTGAAAAATGAGATTTGAGATGTGGATTTTGAGGGGGAGGACAGAGAGAGCAATGATGGAAGCGATGGTGTTGTGTGATGAAGCTTTGATGACAGTGAAGACTGAGCGACTGAATTGATGCAGATGTTGGGTTTGGATGAGGGCGGGTGGACCGGTTGGCGAATGCGAATATGTTGTACGTTGGTCATGGGCATGTGTTGAGGAAGGATGATGAGCATGTTAAGAAGGGCTTTGAGTTCGAGGTGGGCGGTTGTTTGAGGCGGATGGGGACGTCCAAAGTGAGAGAAAGTGAGAGAAAGTGAGAGAGGAGAGAGGAGGGGTGGGTTGAGGATGCAGTGAATCGGGTGAAATGGAGGAAGGAAGGAGTCAGGGCGGTTGCTTCAAGTGAGGTGAATCGGGCCACCCCCGTTGACGGGGATAAGATTTAAAACCGGATTTAAAATTTGGTTTAGTAGAGTTTAAAAGTGTTAAAAATTATGCATTAAGTGACATAGGTGAACAATTCCGTCGAAGGACTTATAATATCACTTCAGTCTTTGCAAGCCCAACTTCAAAAGTAATTTTTAAAAATTTGATCAAATTTGTGCTGCATGTGGCTGTGAGCAATTGTAATTATGTGATTACTAGACCTTTCAAAATAAAATGTCCAATATCTCAATGGTTTGAAATGAAGGCGAGTTTTACAATGTTTCGTAAAATGGAAGATAATCGGCTGTAGACGATGAGGTAATCCTTACATTGAGTTGGACGTTATTACTCTGATCACTGATTGTGCAAACCCAATATATTGGCCAGGTTCATCAGCCATGAAGCGGTTAGGAGCCAAGGGACAACCTCAGTGTCAACAAAGACGAGTAGCCGTGGTTCTAGAACTTGCTGAGGCGTATAGGCAGATGATGCACAGGTAGGTGAAGGCGAAAAATGCACCAAGAGTGTTCCCCCCCCATTTAAGGAAAAATTGAGGATTTTTGCCACAGTTGCATTGGTAATTGGCTACTAAACTATACTATGGAATGGTATTAAACAATTGACTTCTCTCTGTGTCGCTATTAAAAGACATTTTGTAATTAGAATAGACTAATTATGAGAGTGACCAGGTTTGAGACCGTGTATTTTTTCGTCTTATTAATGTTGCTCACCAGTTGTCTCTGAGTCTTTATAAATTTACTCATCAAGTTACTTGATCTAGCATGCAGGATGAGCTTCACCATACCATGGACCAGTATCTACCAGTTGTTCAAGGTAATCTTTTTGTTTATTTTTTTTGATCAAATGAATGCCATCGTTTTAGCATCCCCATCTTGGTGACAACAATGACCAAGCCTGGACATGGACTGGAAGTATGCATTGTGGGGTCACTAAAAAATATTGCAAACTCTGATTTTTCATGAGTTAAAAAATCCTCATTGCGTAAGAGGATTTTAAGCTGAGAATTATTCTTTAGTACAAAAATTTTTGATAATTTCTAATTTCCTATTGGAGCAAATAGGAAATCAGCCTATGTTTTATATTTTATTGAAATGTAAGCAAAAACACTCGTGTTTTACTTTAGGATTTTGTAGCGACATTCATTGAGTGCTAATCGATAAAATACACATTTGAAGAAATATAGATGGGCTTCAAAATCTCTTGTTGCACCTTTTAATAATCTGAAATCTGAATACATGATGGACATTGAGACAAGATTTTTTTTCATCATGTGCCTTTGTGTTCCCAGCTGAGGGCAGCTAAGATCAGGCCAGGACGCAATCAAGGCTTCAAGCGCGGTTACTCCTGAGAAGTCCGCATCATGTTGCCAACGCTGACCTTGCTATCAGCAGTAGGAGGACATAGACAAGCATTGGCAATGTTACGCAATGTCTAGAAAGCCAACAAAGGTCAGAATTAGAAAATGAGTACATCTTTACAAATACTATAGAATTAGTAGTATTCAATAAAAGTACAACTACCACCAATGTAGTCACAGCTGTTTGAAAAGTCGCTCTTTATGATGAAAAAAAAAACAGAATCAAACAAAAAGTATCGCTGGCGACACACGTGTGACAAACTCATTGAGATTTATTTAAGTCACTATAAGTACATACTGTGAGAAAGGTTACTAAATTTTATTGCGGGCAAATATGATTTTTCTTAAAAATCTAGTTTTTTTTCACATCTTTCTATAGAGAATGGACATATTAGGGGCGCTTAACATATAAATCATGACCTTTGTAGGCTAGTAGCAAGATTCCGCAATGGATTGTTTGATTTTTTTGCAAAAAAAAGAGATAATGCTCTGCATTTCCCCTACTTAAATAGTGTCAAAATTGTCGCCATTGCCTAAAATTGTTCTAAAACATAAGATACAATTTGCATGGGTCTGGTAAAAACAGCTGTAGTGGCAACTGAAAAGCCAATATTAAGGCAGAGGAAACATTTCACTATTTTATAGATTTTCCATCAGGTTTGAGACAATCTTAGAGCAAAACAAAAAGACCAGGCTAATATATAAATTTAAACCCGACATAATACACATTAAAAATGTTATTAAAAATATCTCTTGTGTTTCTTTGCTGTTGTTTTGATCAACCCACCAGTGGCCATGGAAAAACATAGGCTGTGATGTGAAATTATGTAGTACATATCCTCTTGAAAAAAACATAAAAAACTTTTTAAGTTATATAACGAATTCATAAATTAAATATTAGCCTGCTATTTCACTTAATGATACATTCACTGTTGTTTGCTTTTCTCTGATAGCTACTATGTTGAAGCAAGACAGAAAGATGGCTGAGATATATTTAAATCATCGCAAAGACAAGCGGCTTTATGCTGGATGTTACAGGTCATTGGGAATTTCAGTCAACTTTATTTTTATGGATTTCTATTTACAGGGCCATGGCTGATTGCTAATACCTTTTCACCCAAAAACCCAGATTTTACCATTAAGTGGTCAAAATTGGTATCACAAGAAAGCTAATTTTTCTGACTGTGAATCTTAGGGCTAAAGAATTTTTGGGTTTGGAAAGTTATGAGAGAAAATGTGCCCCATTTGGTCAACCAATATTATTTTACAAGTCCTCTATGGGCTTCAAACATCATGTTTTAGCTCTCACATCAAAACAGATTGAACTTTTGGCACAAAAACTTAAAAGGGTTTTGGTGGTGATGGCCCCTTTCTACCGAGATGAAATTCATACACAACTCAGGCCAGCCCCCTTTGATTATGTATTTTCATGCCCATATTCAGAAAATGTATGGAAAGTAAGTCAAATAAGCCTAGTCTTAGATTCAGTGTTCTTGAGCTGGCTTCCCAAATGATAAGCCACTCTCTTGTGTTTTGTTTTGTGCTGGTTACCCTGGTAGAATGATAAAAGAAATTAATACAAGGGCATCAACACTGGACTCAACCGAGAGTAATGGGGGCCATCCAACAACATTTAGCACATGTGACTGCATGGTGGGTAATGGTTGCCCAAAAGGCTAGGCCCCACCACCGAAAACTGGATCACGTCAGGTAGGGCATCCGGTCAACTATCCAATAAATACTCACACCAGCAATTATTGCTGAGTGTGAGGGTGTATCCTGCCACCCTCTTTAGCGGGACAAACCGGATTTCAAACTTTGGTTAACTAAACTAACTGAGTGGAGTGAAAACTTGATAAGGGTGTAAGAATGGGACACATGAACCACAGCAATGTGGCCCTGGGCGGGCTGTGCTTATACGTCATCTGAGTTACACTCTCTATTTATTTTGCATCGGGTTGGTTCTGCAAATAAGATCATGCTACGGCTTTTTTTTTTTTGTATTTTGGACAGGCTGTAGGAGGGTTTATCCGGTAGCAGCTTGGCCGTCTTCTAATTCAAATACCCTGATGGTGGTTGGGTGGAGGTGGTCTATGTTTGCTTGGCCCCATCTGGAGAGCCATTGGGGATGGCATGGCAGGATTTTAAAAAGTGGCTTAGATATAGGTTTGGGCCATGGGAGAGCTCATGGCCCAGTGGTTAGGGTGGTATTAGCCTTTGGTGCTAGATTCCGGTTCAATTCCCGGCAGGACCACTTGCAGGGATTTATTGGGTACTAAATTCAGGATTTAATCGGTAAAAGAAGCATTGATTGAAATTGGAATTCGGTCTCCCCAGGGACTTGGGCAAAATGAACCATGATAAACCCCGTCCCCGGAGGGGGAGTTAAGCGTTCGGTTCCCATTACAGAGAGTCATGGCTGTGCAATGCACATCACAGTCGTGTTGAAAAGAGTAGTTAAGCCAGAGAATTGGCTATCCCAATTCCGCCCGGTAAAAGTGGATCCCAATGGAAAAAAGCTTCCAGTCGAGGCTTTCTTGGGCTATCCAGGGGACCATGTCCGAATAAATCAAATCAAACCAAATCAAAATTACCCGGGTTGGTCCTATGGTTGCCGACAGCAAGAAAGGACTCCTGTCACGCAAGGACAAGCCTGGAATGCCTGCAATAAACTCCACACCACTTCCGGCAATCTGGTATCTAATCCAAGCTGAAGTTCTTTAACAGGTCTGTGTAGAGGATGATCGGAGACATGGACAACGAAAAAAAGGATACAGATAGACTGAGCACCTACACCAGCATGGCCATAAATTCCGGGGGATGGGGTATATACACCAATTTTTGAATGGTCAATATGTCCACCCCTTCCAATGTTGTGCCCGTTCATGTGTTTTGACCAAAATAACTCATATTTTACATCAACAGTTTAAAAATGGTAAATTTACATGTGCTTCACATGATTTTCTTCTATTAATTTAATCTAATGTAACAATTTTAATAATAATAATAGGCTGTGCGTACATGACAAAAAATTGTGGACTTTTAATTAAAATTGTGTCAGACCTGCGGGATACTTATTTCTTCACGAAAATTAAAACTATTATGATCCAGGAAAAGCTTTGTCCCCACGTGAAAGGGTGCACATTATTTAGAACAATGAAAAAAATCCAAACTCAATTATTTCTAGAAGATCAGTGACCAATGGACCTTTATATACATAAACCCTCAGCATGCTCAGCGAACAATGGGGCTAATGCTACTCAATAATCGGCCCGGAACACACTCATTCTTTGACATATGGTCCATTATTATGTGCAAGCAGTTGAAAGATTTTGAATGTTCAGTCCGGGCGAGTTCTTTCCTTGTTGCGATAAAAGCAATCTTGAGATTCTACTGTGTGTTTCAAACTTGACCCAGATGATGAATTTTTTTTTTTTCGAAAGAAAATGTAAAGGACAAATTCTGAAAGAAAGCACTTGGCAAAGGGCTGACCCTAATTTGTGAATATTAACCTAAAATCCA
>JAMKCH010048121.1:0-10950 GCA_023653785.1 Ophioderma brevispina
CTGAGGTTGGATGCTGCTTTCCCTGTGGGAGCAGCCATTGTAACGGCATTGAGGGTACTCTGCAAGACAGTACACACCACATGGGTTTTTCCGCAACCTCATTTACCTGAGATGATTGTGAAGGGGTTGTCACGTAGCTCCTGGCGGCCGCATGCTGGGACATGTCATCTTCAAATTTTTCCGATCTGTCTCTGCTTGCGTTAGCCTCTGTCCATTTTGGTTTAACATATATGAAGGGAGCATTTTGCTGTCTTCATCACTGAGAGTCAAGGGAGTTATCTATTGTTTCATCATAGTGAGTAATCCCAGTGAAGTTCAGACAAGTCCTCGCTTGCATTGCTTTGACCATCTTGGATGTGCTACATGTATTCTTGCATCATTAAGAATTGATTCCTCCTGATGCTGGTGAACTTTTGTTTTGCATTTGCCATCACTAGTGTTTGTAACATATTTTTTCTTCATAACTTCCTTTCATCATCTTCACAATCCCAATCTTCTTTAAGACAGGAGAGACGACTGATCTTACGTTCCAGAATCTTGCAACGGACTCACCTTCCCTTTTCAGCCTTCCAGTACCTGTGTAAGATATTTTATTGGAATACATGAATAAAAGTAAAGAGGTATAGAAAGTAGCGCCCAACCTCAATGCAGTATGACACGATAATAGATACGAAAATGTCTAACTCAAAAACTTTCAAGTCTGTTAGAGTCTAAGTATAGCTATCCAAGAAAATATTAGCAACACTTGAAATGCGGACACCCTCTGTATTAAACCTTTTTGCCTGAACACTTTAAGTTGTAGTTTTTCCCCTAAAATGCCACTTCTAATTAATATCAAGGATCTCTATATTTAATGTGTGTTAGTATCTACGGCAAGGGCCTGTGAATAGGACACCCATTTTGTCTACTGTAAGCTCATTTGAAAGTACAAAACATATGTGGGACCTTAGATAGACTTAAAACACATTTTAGATGTCCCAAAAATTTACACAGCTGTAAAAGCGAGAAGAGTATATCATATGGCTCCTTTAAAAATATGGGATCCTCAATGAACAACAATTAAGATTTACATTTTTTTAAATGATAAAAAAGAATCATCAACTTTTCAGTTTCACCAAATCTGCTATATCCTACTTATGAGGAGGGAAGCCATTGCCTGGGGACTGATCACCTCAGAGTTAATATCTGTTGCAAATGGCTTTTATCCTGGCTAATGTAAACAAATGATATCACACCGCGCCAAATTAGCATATTTATAATCATCTATACTTGTACCTGAAAAGGAAGATCTTAGGCCATTCCTTGTGTTTTGCGATGAACTGCCACTAAATTCTTAGAGGAACTTCCACAATTTCCCAAATTTTGACTTGATACCCAGGGTAGCTCTTCACAAGTTGCCTACGTAGACCTTTTCCCAGAGATATTGTGTGGGCCTTATGACCAGCACTTTTTCTTCAAGACATAGTAACAATGGAGGCATCTTGGATGTGTTGTTCCATGTCTTCAAGGATACCCGCTTCCTTGAAACGACAGCAGAGACTTCAGTAAGTACCACATGGGTCTCTTTCGAAGGGCCTGGGAAAGAAATGTGTACCCAAGGGATAAAAAGATATCTTCACTTCTATCGTCGGCTTCATCACATTCTGATCTATCTCACAAAATACATGTTTTGAGAAAATCACAGATTGAAAATCTTCCCTTCCTACTAAGCTTGAAACATAACCGATTGCGTCCTTTACTACCAGGCAAAAGGAAATATCAAGAAACACTTCAGAGTTTTTAAGTCAGTGAAAAATAAAATTGCATGGTTTATCTAGCCAACACTGTTAATATGACTGTAAACTTATAAGATCAGTATGCTGATAAAGAGTTTTTTCCAAACGATTATGAATTAACACAGATGACCATGGTGTACCGTAATCATCACACCGTATTATAAAAAAGCTTCAATTGTCTGTATCAGTGCCTCACATAGTGATCTATGTCAGAATCGCGCTGTATGTGAAGCACCTTTGATAAGATCAGTATTGTGATACAGATATATGTATCTTATCGATTTCGATTTCTTAGAGAGAACACAGATACCGGTATGTAATGTATCATCTCGCCGTTTTAAGTACACATGTATGTTATTTTTAGTGTATCGCATATAGTGATCTATGTCAGATGCACTGTATGTGAAAAAATAAATGTTGAAATTAAATGCACATAGGTCAAATTTGCTAAATTATTCTCATTAATTGGGAGAGTCCAAGTCTGTAAACTCTGTATTAGAAGAGTTTGTCCCCCCCAAAACGTCATATAACACTACCAAATTTTTCTCAAAAATGTCATAAATGTGAGATAGAACAATATGTGATGTAGCCGACGAGATAATTTCTTGTATTGGAAGCAGTTTTCTGCGAAGTTAAAGAGACACTGGCAACATTTAAAAATAGTGCACCCTCCAGATTTTTCAAAATCGATATTTTTGCATGGTTGTCAGGCTTTTATATACAAAAGCCGCACACCCGTAATGCTTAAGACCAAATCATCTTCCTTATGGTAAACCGAACGATTTTATCATTTAAACGTCGCCGTTAAATTCAGCAGACGACGAAAATGGCGTATAACCCAAGAACACGCACGCCGTATGCATGTTTTCCTCGCGCTATGCACCTGTTTGATCGGTCTTATAACCTTTGTGTTTTAATATCAGTGAGTACAAGTCAAAATAATTCATGTAATATACACATTTGTTGATTAAAGTTATGGAAAACTTAAAAGTTGGCCTACAATTACCAATGGATGTCTTTATCTCATATCAATGTCCCTATTTGTTTTGGTGGTAGTTTATTTTTTTATGTGTAAAATATATCTCTGTTCTTCCAATGGCCTAGACTAGCATTTAGAGTAAATTGAGAAATTTCATATTTTGTGAAAATGTGCCAGTGCCGCCCGCCGCTTTGTTTAACCATTTGGCGTTGTATGGGTATTTCATTCACATCATCATCAGCAGGTCTGGAAATAAGGGGTCTGAAATGGAGGCCTAGGTGTAGCATTTAGTACAAAATGTGTTACTTATGTCCAAGTTGGTACCAAATAATAGCAAATGTTATGAAAAGCATTGCATATGGTAATTTTTTTTGGCCACATCTACTCATGCTAGAAATCAGCAAGTGGAGGGCACACTTGAAAAGGCTAAGGATGAATGTATTCCCTCAATATTAAATACATACACAAAGGACGAAATGTTTATAATGATTTGTTTGAAGCTATTGATATCCCGATTTAGATCAGTAATTTTTAATACAGGTTGGCAAATTCATATTGGTATGTAAAGACATGGAACTGTACAAATAACAAAGGAGAAAATGGAATGTATGGACTCTATTTGTTTTCATTGTGACTGGGAAACTTGCAATTTGAGTGCCCTTTAATTCCATAACTATTGTTAAAATTTTAGTGGTTTTGCATGTTAATTGTATCTATCGTTTCTAATACTGGATCCGGGACGTGGATCTCAGGGTTTTTTTGGTACAGCTCACCTTCTGGTACTCTATTTAGAAAAATCTGGCATCACTCATTTCATTTCAATAAACAGGTTTTAAATCCTCAATGGTGAATACATGCACTATAAGCATACTACTATTCTAAGCCTGGACTATATTTAACATTCACTTTTTATTATGGCTTTATTTGTTTACCATGTTGATTTTCGATAATCACCTACACCCGCACATTCAGAGTGATGTAACTTTGTACTTGCAAATGTGACTATATAGACACCTGTGCAACATGCCAAACCTTTCAAGATGACAATCCAACAACTCTGTAGGATTATAAGTTATTATGTTAATCTGCTCGCTGGGAAATTGACTTGTACCGGAATTCATTCCTCAATGCAATTGGTCGATGGTAACACAGGATCCATGTCTCGTATTTAGAGCACTGCATTGAAGTGTTGTGAATGTTGCTATGACAATATCTCCTGGGTTAAATAAACTTTTATTTTGACATAATACTTTTCACAAAAAAAAATCAACAATTGGTCCAAATCAAAAGATATAACCACACAATTCAGAAAAATACTATGCGGTCAACTCAAGAATTTTTAATTTCTATAATGGCCAACATAAAGTAGTTTAGAATGCAAATAAGAATAAACCAACAATCCAAACATTATTTCTTTGTATTCATACCGTTGAAAACCCAAAAGCCCATGGCTTTTCCTGAAGTGTAGCCTCTAATGCCTTGAGCTTCCACTTGTTCTCACCAGTACAAAAACTGCTTCATCAAGGGCAACCGTCCTAGTTGGCAAGAGTTGGGTAGGAGCTGAAACAATGTGGGATGCTCCATGGCTTGCTGACAAGTACTCCCCAGTCTGTATAAGTAACCAACAATGATCAAAAATTCATGATCAAATTTTGTTATTTTGTCTTAAAGTGACAGTTCCAATTTTAAAGACTTCATACTTGCTTTTCATAAATGCAATATCTGTCACAATAATAAGAATGGGCACCATTTCAAGTCCGAAAAGACACCCATGAAGAGCAAAATAGCACAACTGTCACTTTCCACCAAAATTAAGAATAAGATTAACTTGAACAGACTGCCACCTGCACCCTACATTTACGTATGCATACTGTAGATTAATACTCACCAAGGTTGTGAGATTGTTCTATTTTATAATGTATACTTACAATGATCCAACTAGTGCATTTTTTGTGCTCAAAAAGGCCTTCAGACACCCCTAATGCCACATTAAAAATTTGGGTGCGCCCATGCCTAGTATGCGGTCCCAGGCTAGCATCGGTACGCCCCACCATATGACGTCACTGGCGTCCAGAATCCTTTGCTCATTTTTGTACCTTCCCAAAGGCTCCACTGCGTGGAAGGGCCTGGATGAGGGTTACTAGTTGGATCATTCGTATTAAGTATACTGTCTAAAATAGAACAATCTCACAACTGGGGTTGTCTTGGTGGTATATTCTATTTATCCCTTTATACATTACGAAATAATCTCAATGTGCATGACTGCCACACTGGTCACTAGGTGGAGGAAGTGGAGCCGGTAGTCTCAGTTGTAGCGGGGTTTCTTCGCCATGTGATTTTAATGGAAGCTGAAATAATTTTTGCCCCAATATCCTGCCATATATATAAAACATAATAACATGTAACATCAAATCTGTATCAAAGCACTAAAAGTTATAATAAACCGGCACTCCTCACCTTATGAGCATGTTGATAAGTATGCATGGCATCCCGCCTCTTACGCGACTGCTTTGCTGACAGGATGGTTTTGGCCCCGATTGATTTACTTGTAGACGTCTATCATATAATATTCTGAAATGTTGGTAGGCTCCTCCATCCTGCTGCCTTCCATTATATCAGATTATGTTCACTCCTAAGTGAAAAGCCCATAATGTTGCTGACTTCCTAATTTCATTACAGGCGGGTTAAAGGCGATGTTACTGTCCAGTGCGCGGCTTTTCACTTTCAAAGTCATCCGCGATGAGGGAAGTACCTCATCGTGAAAAATGTTTGTCCTTGTTGCAGGTTTAAGGTTTAGTGTAGTTGAAGAGACGTGGTAAGATATGATTACTCCATATATTTCCTTAAGAAGGCCAGTAAGTGGAAATAAATGTGAGAGCTCTGACTGGACACCGGCGTTTATCTCCAGGATCAGTAGTAATTCTGGGAAGCTCTGGAGAACTATAGTCTGAGGTGCATAATTGAGCGTCTGTGTTTTGGGGCCATGAAACCAGCACGAGGAATTAGAGTGACATAGTGAGAATCCGAGAATCTCATATACTTCTTGTCTGTTCCGGCTGAAATTTCAGAACAATCGTCAGGTAGATGCAGTCATCAGTCTGTCCTTCGAGTCAATCGAGAGAGTTGCTTTGTCCAATGGTTCAAACGGTTCGCCGGCGACGTACTGAAGGAAGTTAGCTGTTAAAATACACCTATTTTTAGCTAACTTTACCACAATTTTAAAGATTAGTTTTGTGACCTGGTACGGTGTGATTCCACCCGTCTTGAAAACACTTCAATGAATTGTAAACACGTTCACTCAGCCATTGGTTGGTTGGTTGACTGGAAATCCCGCCTATCATCAGGCGCACCACAAAAGTGTTGCATGACATGAAGAACTGAACAGACGACACTCTACGGGCTATGCAAGCTAATAGGAAAATACACTACATTACCACGTTCCAACAGAGGCAGAATGCACCGACTTTGAAACGTCGAGTCTACTATAGAAAAATAGTGGAGGTTGTCGTCCTTCGTTGCCCCCCGCCGCCAGGAGGTCAGCTGCTTCTAAAAAAAAACCTTTGCTTTGATACGAGCTTGAGAGAGAGGCCACACAACAAGTTTAGAGATTTTAGCCTTTGGAGCGACACTCTTTTGTTTATTCCGTCCACCAACAGATTTTGCCTTACAGGAATCAGTCTTGGATGGTCACCAACAAGCTGACCAGTCGTAAAAACCAAACCTGAACGTAGCCACAAGGGCTACAACAGTATCTTAACGTGACCATGATTGCTGTAACTCTCTGTTGTACCTCGCCCAAATTGTTAACGGTGGAACAGACGTATTCAATCAGGTTCTCCCAACTTATTGTAAACAGTCTCCTCACCCCAGGGCCCCTTTTTTCCCCTCTCCGCTACCACTGCAGAATGTGGGAGCTGGTAATTTCCTGTTGTATTCAAACAGATCTACTATGGGCCTTGTAAAATCTTAGAAAAACCATCTGGCATACATGGCTGTTGAAATGCCACTCCACATTTGATCCTGAATAAGCTATCATTTGGCTGACTTTCCCCTAGAAAAACTGTCTTCTAGACCAGTTTAATAACTCTCGGTAAGCTGTTCCGCTTTGAGGGTAGTTGAATGATTCTGGCACTAAGTGAGGAGGCGGATGGTAGCAGTGCACAAGAGGATACTCTTGTTCCTCTTAGGTTGGTTAATATAGGCAACTACAGTGGATTTGTCTGAATCTGATTTTCACTGACTTCCCAGAAACCATCTGTTTGAATCACTGTTTAAAGAGCGTGTTAGACTGCTAGCAAAACTCTAGTATACAGGGTGTCTCAGAAAAACGTTACCCACCAGAAACGGTCATTTTTGCTTACTTACTTACTTAACCTCTAATCAAAGCGCTTTACAAAAAATAAAAAAAATATGTAACTTTTTTTTGAAATATGGTGAAAACAAATGTTAAAATAACTTGTAAAATTAAAATAACCAAACAATTGACTATTTCCCTAAAAATGGATGCAAACCTCTTTGTCCACGGCTAGCATAAGGCAGAGGAAACTATGGATGCAAATATCCCCCCATACATAAAAATGTTTTGAAGACCCTCCTGGCCAATAATACTCCAAATTCCAAGGGTCATTGCGGTTCTACATTTATTGTTCACTTCTCTACGCACTGGAGCATTATTCACGGCTGATTGTCCTTGTATGTTCTTTGACGACCATATCTCTCTCCTTTCAGCTTTTGTTTTTTATAGATTCTTGCCATGCTCCAGAATTTTTTCTCTGTTCCCCGTGATATCATCTTACTGAACCCTACTCGAGGGAACCTTTCCTCATTCACGATGAACTAGGTCCTTTAAAAACCCAAAGCAGATCTTAAATATGCCATGCAAGGAGTCACGCCCAATGCCATTATTTGAAAGTCGTCTTTAAAAAAAAAACCAAATTCATATTTGGCATTATGATGGGAGACGGGTGAAGGGATTTTTGTCACTTAATCTGAAGAACCAATTAAGTGCATTTTCAGTGCTTTTTAGGCATTAGAATTACATGTGAACAAATTAATTCAATCGGAGGACTTATGTGCTCAAATCCCTAAGAATTACAATGTACATGTTTTTCTGTTATTGCTAGCCATGGACAAAGTAGATTTGGATCATTTTTAGGGAAAGAGTCATTATTTGGTTATTTTTTCACCGTTTTCTTTCTTGTTTGTCACCACACTGTTCAAAAAGGTACAAATATTTTCATAATATAGAAGCTAAAACAAGGATAAAAAATTGATTAAGTAAGCAAAAATAGGCCGTTTCTGGAGGGTACGTTTCTTTCTGAGACACCCCCTGTACATTAATATGGAAGATTCCTTATTATCTTCGACCATACTCCCTTAATTTTGTGAGATCTCATGCATGCTTTCCCAGCCTATTTCGAAGCATCCGTCGTGGTATTAACTCGATGAGGTATCTCCTGGAACCTCTTTTTACCACCATAATAATTCTTGAGTTGCATAATCATTGTAGATGCTACATACATATCCTTTGGCTTTATTGGAACTAGACGGTGTAGATTGTGACGTTAGTCTCTGTAGGAATCCCGAAGGTTTAACTGGAGCAGTCTCATCCACAACTCGCAGAAGGGTAGAAGGTCAACCTAAGCTTGCCAGCATTCCTTGCAGCGGAGCCATAGATGAGGCGGAGATAAATTGATCTTGCAGAATGAGAAGCCTACTATACACAGTTTTGTGATTCCTCACTTCTGTAGGAAAAACTTTGGTTTGTCTTCAAGTCCAGAATTGCTGCTAAAAACTCCGACTTCTGACTTGAGATAGATTAGGATTTCTTGGTTTATCCAGAAACCCAGCTCTTTCACCGTCTTCATACCAAAGTAAACTGACTTCTCAGACTCATTAGCTTGAAAGCTATAAAAAACAAACAACCAATCAATCATCGAGAATAGATAACTATTTGGATACCCCCCTCCTCAGAAGTTCTGCCACTGTCTCACTATGTCTTGTAAAGGTAAGGAGAGCATAGAAAGGACGAATGGTAGAGCTCGAAAAAGTAGCCACTGGTTTCTAAACTTAAGGAAGCCCACCCTTGATGAGAAAAACTGGAACGTAAAGGTAGGCGTCTTTAAAATCCAATGTCCGCACCAAAACAGCCCTTCTTCAACTCTTTGACGACAGCTGAAAGAGCAACCATTCTGAAAAGCTTTGGACGAATATATCTGTTCATAGGGCGTAGATTTTGAACAGTCTGAGGTCTCCTGTTTCCTATTGGGAAAATAGCATTTTCCTAATAATTCCTTCACTTCGTTTTTTTTTTCAAAAAACATAGCCTTAAATGTCTCTTCTGGCATAGGCGTAGAGCAAAAAACTGACTTTCATCAGTGGAAAAACTGCAAATGGTAATCTTCTAAAGTTGTTTGAAGAACCCATAGATCCGAGGTTTTCGACCACCACGCCGGGAGGAATAACTTCAGATGCCCTCCGCTGGCGTCATATGTAGGTAGGAATAAATTGTATTTTCTTCTCCTACTCGCGCCACATCTGTCGCCTCTACGTCTGGAGTAGGAAGAATAACTTTTGTACTGTCTAGAGCCTCTATAATTAGATAGTCAGAGCTCGAATTCCGGAAGGAACCTCTGTTCCTTCTGAGGCATGAAAATAACTAGGAGCGGAAGTCCTTCTGCGAAAGCCATAATCGTAAGGTCTGTATCTATACGGTATAAATCTTGAAGAACCTCTGGTCTTGTAGACTTAGTCAACTTGAATACACTAAACCTTGTTCCTTCTTCCAGAATAGGCTAAACTAGACCCCTGTTTCCCAAAGAGATCTTTACCTCTAGGAGCATTGAGGAGAACTTCTTTGGCTGTAAAATTCAAGCGTCAACTGCATTCTTCTTTCCAGAGCCACTTGGTAAGCAATCTTAGTAAAAAAGGCTCAGTAGAAACGTGAGAAGATTCTCTCACAGTATTAAAGGCATCTCTCAATGGCTCATAGAACAGCTTACAATAGGCTCTTCCAATGAAAGCATTCATAAGGATGCTAAGAGACAACGCGACAAACGAAGTTCACATATAATTACAGGCAATCTGTTCAAAATGGCAGAAGATCAACATATTTGCCCTCATTACAAAGAATCATTCATGGACAGGTTATGTAAGAACAGTGGTGTGGTCTACTGATCGTAAGGAATGCTTGCTTACCTTCTCCGATGTTGATTTTTGTAAACAAATGCATTGTCTTTGGCAGAGATGCAGAGAACCTCCCATAAATATATATTCCCACATACTATATATTCATTTTCGATCCACACTGTATGACTGACCACCCCCCCAAGTGACGCCATCCCCACAATCCTCTTCCTCTTTTCGTCTTAACCTCGACAAGATAAAACATCCTGCGGGGGCGGGACGGGCCGGGAGGGAATCAACATCGGAGAAGGTAAGCAAGCATTCCTTACGAGTCATTAGAACACCATGTTCTTACATGACTCATCCCGGAATTGCTTACCTTCCAATCGAGTGTTGGATGAAAAATGCATTAACATCACCAGATTAGCACAGGTACTAGAGGCGGTGCCAGGATGCAAAACGTCACACCTGGATTGCTTGAATTCGAAGTGAGTATGAATATGAATTTTGCAAGCATCGAAGTAGTAAGAGCAGCGCAAGATCACATGCCAATACAAATAGCATCAGAACCCTAAGCACACCACGTTAATACGAGAATAATTGCTTGAGCCCCCTGAATGAAAGAGTTGGCTCCTGCAAAAAAGACTGGCCAGATAAGCGATAGTACCAAGAGGAGACGTCACACAGAAACCAGCACCCCTCGTGCTCACAACACCACAGCGCATAAACTGAGAGGTTTACCTCCCAAGTAGAGGGTCTACAAGGCTCAAGAGCAGCAGGAGTTTCATAGACCCAATCGCCCACCCTCTGGGCCCATGAAGGGCCGAGAGGAAGGGGCATCGCCGGTGAGGGGAGCACTGAGGAGGCTGAAAAAGCCCAAAAATCCTCGACCCTCGACGGGCCAACAGAGCTCCTGCGAGAAAGCCCGCACAGCGTAAGGACCAGGAAGACTAGAGTCCTCAACTGTTACCTAATGCAGCCAGCCCACCATATCCCACTACTTGAGCCCCAAGGGCAAGCGAGGTGAGAGGATGACGGAAAAGAAAATAGATAGAGGAGGAATTGCTGAGG
>JAMKCH010048122.1:0-52058 GCA_023653785.1 Ophioderma brevispina
TAAATTATTTTGGAATACGAAATGACCAGTAAGTGGCAAAATGCGACTACCAATGAAGTGTCACACATTAAATGATTAATTAATAATTGTAGGCAGTTTAATTAGAATTTGGCTAAAAGATGATCACGACAGTGTGTTTGTCAATATTGCAATGTGAAAACACCTTGTGGACTGTATGGCATACAACCTTCGGTAGCATCTGGGCAATACCAAAAACGACTTTGCCACCGGTCGGATCTTACAAGCCTTGAAAATTTGATTAAATTTCACATTTAAATCAAAAGTGGTGATATAAATAAAGTTAACAAAATATGCTGTTGTTGCTAACACAGTCTCTAGGCACCATCTGAGAAATCGGGTTAATATTACATATTTGAAGAGTAAAAAATAGAATGTGGGAATTTTGTTAAGACCAGTCGCACCAATTTTGGCATGATTCCTCGTATAATTAAATGGCATCATGCTAATTGTACACGATGGTCATGCTCCAGATGACTAGTTGTTCTTTCACTGACCCAGTTTAAAGGTCTTGGTTCTGATCGTGTTTGGGACCCCACACCCCCCCCCCCGATTTACCGAAGAGTATCAATTTGATATCAATGGAAGGCGTATTTTCTCATTTCGTCCTGAAATTTGAGCCTCAAATCCAGTTATGCTTTGCAACCTAATGCAGAGATTTTTTGTAATTTTAATTAAAAAAAAAAAAAAAAATTATCTTGAAAAAAATTTTCTGCGGATATGAATTTGAGTCTCAAAAATAAAAAAAGTTAAGAGACGAAAATCAAAATTCCTTCCATTAAAGGTGGCTTATTCCAATCGTCTGTGGGACCCCCCGATTTACCCGGATGTAGTTTCAATTTGATATAAGATGAAAAGGGAAGAAGTGGTATATGTGTTGGTGAACGGGAGAAAGGCCTTTGATAGTAGTACGAGTCAATGATAGTAAAAACACCACTAAATTCTTGGCTGTACTTATGGACAACAACCTTCTTGGCATTCTCACAAAGCCCCTATCTCTAAAATTGTGTCTAAATTACATTGGGATAACCGCAAAGTCCGTCCTATCTTCCCCTAATGTCCCTTTATACCCTATACAACACCTTTAATCTCCCCTATCTATAACGTTACTGTGCAATTGTGGGGAAGA
Source organism: Ophioderma brevispina (assembly GCA_023653785.1). Classification (NCBI taxonomy): domain Eukaryota; kingdom Metazoa; phylum Echinodermata; class Ophiuroidea; order Amphilepidida; family Ophiodermatidae; genus Ophioderma; species Ophioderma brevispina. The sequence continues at coordinate 1,148 of JAMKCH010048122.1, forward strand.
CAAAAACAATTCCCATCTCAATTCTCTCTTCCTGCTACAAAAAAGAGCAATTCGCAACTGTACCAACTCATTATGGCTGGCTGCACAAAGTCCATATTTTACCCCCATGAACTGCTAAAACTTGGAATTTATTTTTTACAAATGGGTATTTTTATGTACAATACCATCACATCTACTACCTCAGGCCTACTTGAATCAAAATTTTAAAAGAAACGACCAGATCCATACATACGAAACTCGCCACTCTTCGGATTTTCACATTAATCATACAAACACTAAAGCTGAATGAGAATACTATTAAAACCCAAGTGCGCTACTTTGGAACAGTTAGATGTCTCCATCAAAATTGTCATCACTCCATCCTTTAAAAAACATTTTAAACAATTCTTATCAACCTTACGGCTTAGGATTTTGTTCTTGTGTTCTTTATTACGTGCATATACGCCGCCCATTCTCTCTTAGTCATTGCTGTCACCCTCCCCCTTTCCCTTCCCGTTTGTGTGTCTTGTTTGTCCCTTGTCTAGTGATGTAGGTTGTGTGTTTGGTCTTGTTATTCCACTGGACATAGTGGTTAAGTGCCTGCATACCTATTATTGTATACACCTACAGTTGTAATAAGCTAAATTTAATTGTCATAGGTTTCTTAAATTTACCAGTGTTGCTCTTCATTGACTCCCTTAGTACATTCTTCATTGGTCAGCATAATTGTTATTTATTGGGTATGATAGTCCATGTTTTTATTCCTTACACATAAATTTGTTACTATACTATTATTTTTTGTCTAACCGAGGGCACTGCGTTACACGCTCTGCGTTTAGCAATGTCATGGTCAGTCGGAATTTTTTGTACAGATATTCTGCTTTGTAGCCATTGTTTAAAAACTCATATTATCGATTTATTATATTGTTATAATTTCTGTATAAAATATTGTTGATGGACAATAAATGAAATGAAGAATGAAAATGGAAAAAAAAAAATTTTCAATGAACAAAACCACTTTTGTTCTTAATGTATGAAATTTAGCAAGTGTAGTTCAGTATTAATGTGACAATTGGATAAGTTAGTCACAACTAAAAGAGATTTAGGTGAAGTTTCACTCATACTCACTATTTTTGAGTCAGTTTACAAGAATGTAAACAAAACCAACTTATGGGCATGTGGACTGGTCGTGTGCTTTTCAATACCCTGTCTTCCATGGTGAAATAGGACCATGGATTAGATCCATGTATATGGAGGGTTTGAGGGAGAAGTTTCGGAAGTGGAAGAAGGTTGAGAGTAAGGGCCTGAAGGTAAACCTTGGGAAGGCTAAAGTGATGGGTGAGTGGGGAGGAGGGGGAGGTGTTAGTGGATAAGGTGGGACCCATGTGGAATTGTGGAAAAGAGGGTGAGGGAAAATTCAGTGTGCGTGATGAGAAATGTGGGAAATGGATTCAGGGCAGATGCACAAGATGAAGAGAGTGACCCCACCGTTTGGCAAGGACTTGGTGTGGAGATGCAAGAACGGGAGTGAGGAGGGGGAAGGATGGTGGAAAAGGTGTGTGACGAGGTGGAAACAGGGAAGGATTAACATACCTAGTGACCGGGAGGAAATTAGTGCGGGTGGTGGATCTGATTGCGTTCTGTTACCGCCAAGAGTAAGGTATGCAGGGTGGGTGCAGTTTTAGAGAATGTGGAGAGTTTGTTACCTTGGAGAAGATTCCTTTGAAAATAGAAAGGTGATGGTTCCAGGATTTTGTGAGATCATGATGCTGTATAGTAGTGAGACATGGTACCTGAGTGAAAATGATAAGGGGAATTTGAGAAGGGCATAGAGAGCATGGTGAGAGCTATGTGTGGTGTGAAATTGATGTGAGAAACTGAGGATTTGATGCAGTTGTTGGGTTTGGAAGAGGACCGACTGACTGAACTGGCGAAGGCGAATGGTGTAAGATGGTATGGTCACGTGCTGATGCAGGTGAAGAGCATTTTTTTAAAAAGGGCTTTTGTGTTCAAGGTGGGTGTGGTTGAGGAAGAGGGCCGACCAAAGAGGAATGGAGGAAGCAATGGAGAGTGGAGAGTAGGATGGTTGGGTTGAGGAGGGGGATGCCCGTTGAAATCGGGTGAAGTGGAAGGAGGGAGTAAGGCGATTGCTATGAATGTGAGGTTATCCGGCCACCCCGGTTTTGCGGGGACAAAAACCGGATTTAAAACTTTGGTTTACTTTACCTACATAAAGGCCATATTTTTCTCATTGTCGTCTGAAATTTCAGTTTTCAATCGAAAAAAACATTTTCTTTCTCACATTACTGATAAAAGTACCATTTTAATGGTTAAATCATATGAGCACGTAGTGAATATGACGATCCCTAGTACTGCAAAAGAAGAAATCAGCGAATTTTTTATTTGGATCAAACCAACGGGTTCCTACTGTCACCAATAAATCAGGTATTGCAAAGCATTATAACCCTATGGCCAAAATGGCCATAAGTTGGTTTGTTTACATCTATAATTGCCTAAAAAATAGTATATCGTGAAACTTAACCTAAATCACTTTTAGTTCCAGTGACACCCTCCCCCTACGTTCAAATTTTCACATACTGATTACACTTGTTTCATTTCATAAAAATCAAGAAAAAAGATTTGTGCAATTGTAAATATCATGATCACATAAACAAGCCGCACTGCCAATCATGCCATTGTTGAGGTTTTTTTTGATACAGCTATCATAGGTGTGAAAAGGTGTGGATGAGTGACCATCTCTCAATTCATTGGCCTAAATCTTTCATACATATTGTCCAGTGATTAGTCTTTTTATTTGAGTAGTTCTACTCTTTTCAAATTAACACATTAAAATGATGTCAACAAAACATGCTGCTATGCAATCCTATATGTCCTTGTGTGTGTGTACACAAGGGTTGACTGAGCAAAACTGAGTAAACACATTCGATGGGTGTAGGTACTCGCGTAGTTCTGCTGAGCATAACACTTTTTGTCTTTCATTGCATCTTTAGGCATTTTGGACATTATCGTATAATTACTGTGGATAGAGGATACACAATTACATAAATTGATCAATTTCGGTGAATATTTATTGTGAAATCGGCACGGCAGGAACAATATTGTGATTTTTTAATTAACACCCTAATTAGGCCCACATAAATTATCTACTTGATCAAATTTTGTTTTTTAAATTCAAACTCACTGTATTCAACAGATTCATCATTTTCCTACATCAATTAGCGATTACATGCATTTAATTATACCCCCGCACGGTTACTGCCGCACACGTGGTAGTCTCGCGGGAAGTCCCGCATCTTCTCGCTACTTTCGTACTCTCACGTAATAGAATCACTAACCCCTTTTTTAATTATCTGCGATTGAAGTGCGACATATAGGTCTTCTTCACTGTTCCACGTTCAAATTTGTGAACATTGATGCACATGAGCAGACAATAAGACATCGTCTAGTGGGGTTTTTATCGTAAAATGATTGTTATAATTACCATGTCTAGGAAAAATACAAAATGATGACTGGTTACGGCATCGCGTGTCATAGAGTAATAGGCTTGGCGAATTTCACAGTGATACTGATATATGTATTAATCTTGGGCAAACAGCATTTACATTTTCTCAGGAGGAGTAATACCTAAAGGGCAATTCCAAGCAAAGGTCATCCTGTTACTAGTCCCTGATGATCCATGACTAGATAGCTTTAACTTTTGTATGTTGTCGTATCGTTGACTATCTCCGTCCATGACTGGTTTGGTGCAGAAGCAGATGTTTTTAGTAAAGCAAAATTCAAGGTGGTATTGTGCCCAAAATATAATGCTGCACTGGATACACCCACATAATAACAATTTGTCACTAGCCTTACCTTAAAAATAGTGTTGTTTTACAAGTTGATGCTAAGTCTACAGGTAAAATTATCAAAACTTCGGAGCTCCAAATCTTCAGTGTTACTTCGTCTAGTCCTCCATGTGTCTTCGATGACAACAAATCACTGTCAATATCGAGATAATTCAAACTGTTTCGGTTCGCAAAATACGGCGTGCGGGACGTATTTACCCCGTTGTCTTTACCCACGGTATGGTCCGTGTCACAGACTGCGAAAAAATCTAATTGATTGCGTGAGAGACTACGTTCACGCTCGTATCATGTACTTTCCACACCGCCGTATGCGGTTGTATTGGGCCACATGTCAGTCGATGTTTTTCCCCGTTGCTTTAACTCGCATCACAATTAGAATACGCCTACATGCGCCCGCATTTCTCTCGATTTGCACATCATCGATTGAAGCAAACGCCACAAGCGATAATCCTTATAAGATGGAGGCGAGACCAGAGAACTTGCAAAGTGGGTATTTCAAATAAACTATTTTTTTTGCAGAACATCATTAATCCGATGTTGCAATACTTTACGCAATAAGAAAGCCAAGTACCCACACCGCAAAAGGTGATAAACTAAAGCGTCTACAATGATTTCATTGTACACCAAATGACGCAGTTTGTGGTTTGACAGTCTCTGTGCACACCTCTGTGTTAAACGGTCCTTTTAAACTCCTGTTTGATCACTGTTACGTCTAGCAGTGAAATGATAACGTCCCATGTGAAAAGATAACACTGCCTGAAGTCACACAGTTACTGGGACTATCCTGGTACCCAAAAATTAAATTCATGTCATACATAAACTTGTTCCTAAAGAGAGCTTATGGAGCCCAATTTTTGAGATATGATCTCAAATTTCAATTTTGTATCCTAACAAAGCTCTAGAAACCACAAAATCCACACATGGTATATGTGTCTTTTGTGGTATATATGAAATTACAGATCTACAAATATTTGTGGGATGTTGTGTATGTGATCTTATCATTGACCTATAAAGTGTGGTAACATTCATGTACACATCCCGCAAACCGACCCGCGCGTGTAAGCCTAATAATACCAATGTCCCTGGGCCCGCAATTTCTCTTGCAGCCTGTAATTGTGGCCTATGGTGTTAGCCTTGTTGTTGTTTATATACTGTGGTATATTGTGGTATATCATGAGTTACTTCAATTTGGTATAGTTATATGATATAACTACTAAACATATACCACCCTATACCACAATCACATTTTGTGGTAGTTTGTGGTCTATGAAGTGCAAGTATGATGAAAGTATTGTGTGATAATGTGATCTGTGGTAGGTCCTCACAATATACAGCGTGTAGTTAGTGTTCTACCATTACGGTATAAAAATATGGATTTTTCCATTTTTTAAATGTGATTAACAGTGGAAAGAAAAGAAGTTCATCATAAAGACTTTAAGTAGTATTAATAATTCATATTTATTTATGACAAAGAGGTGCTAGAAAGTGATATCAACCATTTTATTTTTTGTTTTGAGTAGCTTGTTACACTTCATTGACTCCGGAAATGGGATTTCTGTCATTTCCATTTAATTACCAAAAAATAAAGAATGTAAACAGAAATTCATGTTCAAAGTAAAAATAGGTCGCTCAACAATATAGCCTTTTTTTTCACTTATTCCCATTTTGTTACTGTAATTACAGGTAATTCAAGTGCGTCGTTCCGTTACCAAAATCGGTACGGATGACAAATCATCAGAACTGGGTGAAAAAAAAGTTATCTTACAGACCACCACCGATGGCTTCATAATCACTTAAAAACAAGTAAAAAACAGAAAAAAACTAAAAAATCAATAAAATAATTTTTTACCTACTTTAGCTGAGCCAAAACAGCCCTGTATAATTCATCAACCTTGAGCTTAATTGCTGTATTTCAGCAGGTCTGTATGCCTAAAATAATAAAAATATTACAACATTTTGTTTTATTAAAAAAAAATTAAAGACCTGATTGTAACCATGCATTCAACTTTTCTTAAAAAATCTACCACCATATTTGTGGTGAGATTAGGCTCCTGAATTTAGAATCACTCAAAGGAAATTTTGTTACTGTTTCTATGGGAGGACATTTGTCATTCCGTTACCGTTCCATTCGTTGCCAAAGCTTATCTGATTATTGATGTTCGTATTTAATAACATAAAATGTTTTTTCAAAACTCATGTGTTTTATTTTAAGATAAGCTCTAAGGATGAATGAAAAGTGTTTCGATTTAAAATTAAATCAGTGCCTCATTTAACATCACAGAGTTCTGCAAACGTGTGTGAGGTGTAAAAACCCATGTCCATTTTTTACCGTCATTCCGTTACCAGCCTCATTAATAAGTATATTTCCGAAACAAAAAATATTTTTGAAACAAAACTAAAGTACAAATGGAAGGTATGGGTAACTTGCATAGTTAGTTGTATTGTTTGCTCTAACCGATTCAAATATATGTGATAAACATCCTGAAAGTGGCAAAAGTGAGGCCCAAACGTCATTCCGTACCGTGGAATTGCCCTTAGGCTAATGTTAGTAATAACCAGCTGAATATATTCTTGCAGTAGTAGTAGAGCATTTCTTAGATCATTTTTAATGCTTTTCTGAAGTTTCATGAAGAATAGTCGCCACGTAGCAACAATAGTCTAGTCCGCGACGATCGCCAATATCGCAACACGACTTTTGCGACTTAGTCGTGCAGAACCATAGTGCAGTAAACCAGTCATACCACTACTAAGCGTACGGGCCGGTACGGCAAGGAGACTTGTTTTGATCTTCTGATGTCATTTACAAACAAAAAAAATAACTCACACCTGACCCTCGATAAGAGAACAGACCAACGCTGAAGAATGCAGTTTCCAGGAACTTCAGAAGTTTACACTATTTTCAAAATGCAATGGATTGAAAAAAGATAGTGGGACAAAAAGGATAGCTGAAAGTACCTGTGGATGAAGTTTTGAAATGGTGTCTCCTACATGGACTTTTAGTTCCACAAATGTGGTGCATTGTCGCTTCGCCCAGTCTAAGTCCATGTCACACCTTGTGCAGTGATGTCACAACACTTACGCCCGCATCAAGAAATGCCGTTAAAAAGCGAAATCGCTTCAAATAGCCAGCGACAATTCAACTCTTGCGCCGACATCACTGCACAGAGGTAGCAGCACGACTATAGAAGGAGTGGGAAGATTTAAGTCTTAAAGGGACAAGGGCCCGATCGCTAAGCCTCGTCCCCAGGGACCCAGCTTTTACCGGAAGTGGTCAAAAATTTTGGTATCAGAAGAAAAAGGTGCTATTTTTCTCATTTACCCTGTGAAAATTTTAGGGCTCTAAAAAATGCGTGGTTGGTAAAGTTATAAAGAAAATGTTCCCATTTTGGTCGGACCCAATATTAGTTTTAACAGTTAGTCTATGGGGTTTTACAAAATTCACGTTTTTATCCCTCGCATCAAAGGATTGAAATACGCCGTGAAACTTTTACAGAGGTATTTTGGGCTGAGTCCATCTATTAAATATGAAACTTCATATACTTAAATCGGGATATCCCCCTTTAAGCTCTGTGTACCAGTTATTGGCACTTTAGCATTTTGGTTAAAAAAAAACAAAGAATTGACTCACTCGTATTAGGTGCATTATTGCATTGTGAGGAAATTTCCCGGAGGGTCTCCATATGACTGAGTTAATTATCCACAAGATTCCAGCCCAGAATTGGTCATTGCTTCCCAATAGGCCAAAAGCCTGACAATGCATCGGAGCATTTCGGGTCGCTAGCCCTACCACGGCCACGGTTCCCAACGACCCTTCCACACCAAACCTCCCACGCAGGTCGACCTGATTGAAAACCTTCTCCTCCCCCTCGCACCATCCGTGCTCTGTGCAACAGGATTCCGGTGCAATGTAAATCCATTCTGCTTGATGTATTATGCCTAGAACAGTCACTGGATGAAGGAGTGATAGAAGGCTCGTTAATTTCCTTTGTACGTTGGGACGAGCGATAGCAACTCGCCATTGTTAGCTTCTTTGGTGAGCTTTCGTAGGCACTGTAGTTTCCACACAAGACTGTTTTCATCATTCAAACAGTTCTGCCATGGCTTTGCAAAACAAGCCGCACAGCTAAGCAGATATGGTAGATCCAAATAAGAAAGATACTTCCGCACTTGGAACTGGGAGGTTGCAGCTCCGTTACTGTTGTTGACGATTCGATGACGGCGGCGGGACCAAAGAGGGGGTACCACACGCCTCCCAACATCTAGCGAGAGAAGTGCCATAAAGCAAACACATCATGCTAAAGGAAAGGGTGTAGCAAGCAGCCTGCATTTTAATACAAGCAAACTGGAGAAAATAGGCCGGAGATGCCGCGTGGAAAACGTATGTAGCTTTTGCATACACTTTCATTGCACAGACTTGATTGACTAACTATAAACGTGCGGTTCTCGTTTATAGACGGAAATTGTGACATATTACTGTAGTGTACAATAATAAGCAATACATATTCTTACCAAAATATCATTCATAAGATAAATATTGTATTTTCTATTTCGAAAAAAAATAATAAACGTAATTACCACTTTGCTCTTATTTGTATATATTGACTTTACCTAACGATGGCTATGTTTGATTAGTTTATCAACTGTAGGGAATTGTTTCTCGAGTTTGACAGGTGGATTTACAACCACACTGCCCCCTTAACGCTATACCAAGTTATCTTTCTCTGAGTAAGGCTTTGAATTTGTCCAGATGAGATGTGGTGTTTTAAAAATGTTTTTTGGCCCCCAACAAGTCGCAAAACATGAGTTATTTCATTGGTTTAAAAATTTTTTTTTTGTTTGGTGGGGTTTTTTTTGGTTGGCAAACGTTGTTTTCAGCTGGAAAACTTATTTATGATTATCAATGATACATTTCAGTTGCACAATAACAACATGGTTTTCAAGTTTAACATATCAGTGATCCACCCGAAAGAGAAAAATTTAATTATGGGAATCATAAAAAGTGAAGAAATAAGTATTTTCCAAGCGAAAAAGTGATAGAAAAGGGAAAAACAGCAGTGTTCAACGATTAAATCTCATTCATAATTCATTAATGTGTTGTAGCCAATTGTTCGTAGGGATAATAATGACTAAAATACAAATTGCCTCATTAGGTTGCCGTTTGGTCCTATAACTTGTGGTATGTTAGGACACCTAAACTGTTTACAAACATGCAAAAATCTTATATTTTATGATTTTTTATTTCTGATGGAGCAAACCACTGATAGGTCTTTTACCGGGGTTTTTTATTGTTAAAACATTTTCTTTGAAAATCTCAGTTTAAAAAAACCATAAGTTATCAAATGAGAAATGTTGTTTAAAGCCAAAGTTTTTCATACGAAAAAACCCTTGTTTTGTAAGATTGATCACTTAATTTATTGGTGGATAAAACAAGGGTTAAAAAATAAAGAAATTGTGTTTCAAATGATCAACACAATCTTTAATCCCAAGGTTAAAAAAAATAAAAACTTGGTTTTTCAATATACTAAGTTAGCATTAAAACGAAGTTATATGGTAAACTGATTTTTTTAAAAAAACTATGATTATCAAATGAAACAAATGAATGTTTTCTAAATAACCAGGTTTTCCAAAAACCGATTGTCCGATTGGATTTTATAAACCCTCTTCAATGCAACTGTGTCTATGGACAGGAGTTTCGCAATGGATGGGAGATGAAAAACAAAGTGAGTGGTGGTTTATATTATTGGTGCCAAAAGCCAAAAACCATGTGAAAATCAAAATTTCCTAACTTTTTTGGTGAAAAAGAATTTTCCCCTTTACACTACTGTGTACTATGGAAATTGACAGTTTTTCTCACACGTTAACTTTATGACATCATTATGACGCGTAATTCTAGGCATGGTTGGTACTTCATTTGGTATCATTGGAAGATGACCATCGCGATCTCTTGGTGTCAAAAAGGTCTGTGTATTCCGTGTCATGCTAGGGCATGTTGGTAATCTATGCCCATCACTTTGCGGGCTTCCCTGTCGTACCTATTTTTTTTTAAACCAAAAAAGAGGATCTTAGCAAGCTGTGGGAAAAAAAAACTGAAATGGGTGGTTCCACCCCTTTCGATAGTCTAGGGTCAAACGTTTATTTACCTTCCATGGGGGCATTATTCCTGTGACCCCCCCCACCAAAAAAAAAAAGATCCGCACCACGCTACTGGGCTTGCCATAAGCACGCCAAATGTGTTTGATTTGTGCCACGAGAAATACAAACAAAATGGTTCATTTTCACCTGGGGGGGGACTCATATCTGGGAAAGTGACAAGATGTAAGGATGTTAATTAAGACCCCTTTTTCAGCCATTGTTGTCACCCCAAGACCCCATATTTTTTGTAACTTCACCCAAAGAACCATAATTTTTTTAAATTTACCCACTGTCAACCAAAGACGCCTATTTTGGTGGGTGGGAAGGAAATTTTCACCATTTTTAGAAAAATGTGAAAAAAATCTCCCCAAAGACCCCATTTGGGAAATTTGCAAATTTGTCACTCAGAAAAACCCTATTTTGGGGGAAATTTGCTGTCTTCACCCAAAGACCCCTTTCCTATTTTGTCCCTGTCACTGAATGCCCCTGAGTTAGGAAGCACGATCCATTTCATATGTGAAGTGCCCCCAACCCGGTTCACCTCCACAAGCATGTGGAAATACACCAAAAGTTATGTGCAGATAGACATTATTTTTGTTGCATTTAGCCTGCAGGGAATACCAAATTAATGTATTTCACTGCTGCTGATAGGCACTATCAGGATTTGCTAAATTATAAAAATCAAAAAAAAAAAAAAACATAGAATCAGTGTTTTGCATATCTGTAACAAGTACGAGTACCTAAACATTCCCGCGATGATTAAGACCGAAACAACCTAATCAGCAAAAATCGGATATTTTAGTCATTACTGTCCGACGGCCTTACTACAAAACGTCATTGAATGGAGAGTCATATCTTTGATCAATGCTGTTTTCTTCCTTTCTGGCAATTGCTCAGTTGAAAAACGTAACTTATGAGAATTCTACAGACTTATCCTTCAATTTTAAGCTATTCCTGCAAATTTCAAATATTTTGACTCTTTCGGGTGAATCACTGATAGTGTCTTTAATGCATTTCCACATTGAGGAAATATAAGTTTCTTATCATTTCCACATGATGTGGATAATGTGTCAAAATGGTGCAGATTTGTGACATTTTCATGCATTTCCCACATGCAGATATGCAAGCGGATGGGAGTATTTCCACAAGTTTTTACATTTGATTACAATCACTTTTAGGGGGACATAGACTAGTGACATTAACCCTCGTCTTACCAAAGGGGAGGGTGGTTATCACTCCAGGTGAACGTTCCTCCGGTGCACAAAAACATAAAAAACTTTCGTAAAAATCTTCCATATCATTGTTTTCACATCCTTTCCGGCGAAACAAATATGAAGGTAGCACCGTCACTGCGTTAGCAAAAAAAACAAAAAATTGCAGTCAGGGCCCGTCCCCCAAGGGGGGTGTGGGGGGTGTGACACCCCCCCATTGACAAAATGTTGTCGGCAAATGGTTTACTGTCGTGCGATTAGGGTTAATGTCGGCGAACTGATCGATGCGCGGATTATCAGCGGTGCACTCCTCGGCATTTGTTGTTTGTGTTTGGTCTGTTTCATATCAGGCTATGAGATGACCTTCTCCACCCCGAGACGGCCCCCCCGTCCCGCTTCTTCAGATTTTCGATCTGAGTGAAAAATAATTTGGGTCTACCTGGCGAGCGCAGCGAGCCGGAAAAATTTGATAATTCTTGAATCCGACCCATGCTTTTGTCGGCAAGCACAGACTCAACACCCCCCCCATTAAAAATGGTCTGGGGACGCCCCTGCATGCAGTAAATCTGTAATGCACCAAATTTGGACAAAAAATAGCTTGATCCCTGGATCGAGAACCTCAATTACTGAACACCCCGTCCCTTCACCCATTGGTCATCCACATCAAATCCACCAGACTACAAGAACATGCAGTCATAACATTGTGTGTCAAACTTTTTTTAAACTTTGGAGGTGAATATTTTTCTAAGCACCAGCTATTGCTCACATTTCATCTAGGTACTACATGGCACAGTGTTCTAACTCCGGTGCAATTCTAGCGATGTACACTGCATATTTTTTCAGATATAGCCGCAGTTCATATGGTTGTAACAGTGTGTCAAATGTTACAACCATTGACATTTCCCCCATATAGACCCACTTAGAGAATAAAAGGTAGGATTTGTTTTGACTATCTTATAGAATAAAAGATCTAGGATTTGCTGTTGTCTATCTAATATCATGTCATATTGGATGAGGATTCCAATATTTTTAGTGGATACTGGTGAAGCAGGTATCTACTACGATAAAAATATTGGACTGCCCATCCAATATGACACTTTATCATTTAGTAGACATGAATACTTGAATCTCATTGGTTAACAGGCTAATTAATTTCCTTATCATTTAGTAGACATGAATACTTGAATCTCATTGGTCAACAGGTTAATTAATAAATTCCGTATTGCATGGTAGGGATTTGCTAACCACGTAATATATTCCTGTATTGCGTGATGATTACACGTATTAACCCTACTTTACAAATACATAATACATTAAAATCTATGTGCGTAATTATCTTATGCATCTGTGGAAGAGACTGCTCTGCCAGCCCCCTCTGAGAAGCACAATCCAATATGGTCCTTTTGCAACACACTGCTGTGTGTGATGCTGCAATGCAAAACACATTGATCCGACATTGATACAGTCATTTATTCCTATGTTCTTCATGTATAAATATTGAAATTCCCGTTTTAGAGAAATGGAGACTACTGCCAGGAAGTCTTTCAAAGAGGTGTAATGTTTCCCCAGTCTACAGTGCAGTGGTCAGGCAAACTCTGCAGAATTCAACTAGTAGTACTGTCATGACTGTGCAGTGCCTCTGACATGTTAGCCTGGTCTACTCTAGGACTGTTAGTGTTGGGCATTGGGAAAGTTGGTCTACAATGACTTAGTTTATGTTGTTGTTGATTGGTACTTTGTAGGACTCCATAGATACTAGAGATAGGCCTAGGCTAGGCCAGGGCCCTGTGGTCTAGGCCTACTGAACTTGTTTTTAATTTATTTGGAAAGTGCTTGGCCATGACATGATCTAACTCTGGCTGTGCTATTCCAGATTTAGATCTGAGTCTTTAGGCTTGCCACTTTAGTATTCGTGTCTACTAACTGATAAATTCATTATCCCCGTTTGTTCTGCGCAATACGGAAAATACCAACCGTAGTTATTTTTCTGTATTGCATGAACAAACGGTGGATAATATTAGACAGGCAAGGCAACAAATCCTAACTTTTATTCTCATTTTCAGTTTTGGTGGTTTTAATCATTGAAAATATTTCTGATTCAATTATATTAGTTAGAAAGACAAAACCCCCATGGTCCAAAATGAACCAGCCCGTACTAGCTGCGTGCACTGCATAACTGTTTACACACGCACATAGACCCTTGCGTGACAACGTATTATATCTAATATCGTCTCATATTTTTAGATAGGCAACAACCAATGATATTGCGTGTTTGCATACTAAACCCACCCACTGAATGTAGGATAATTTTCAGAACATTAAGATAGAAAATTAACAGTTCTTAATTACCTTTTTACCAATAGAGATCAACATTAAACAAAAAAGTAATCAAAAAAGTAGTTTACAAATGCTGTTTAAAGGGTGGTAGCCTGATATATGTAAAATTTTCATCGTAATAGAATTACATTTACCCCAAAACCCCATCTGTAAAGTTTTGTGCGGACATTTCAATCCGTTTTGATGTGAGAGCTAGAACGTGATTTTGTAAGCCCCATAGAGTACATGTAAAATTAATATTGGTCGACCAAAGTGGAGTAATTTTTGTTCATATCTTCCAAACCATACATCATTTAGCTTCAAGATTTCACTAAGTAAAAGAGAAAAATAGTAGCTTTCTTCCGATGCAAAAATTTTGACCACTTCCGTTAAAATCTGGGGTTTCTGTGAACAAGACTATTAGCGATCAGCCCATGGTCCTTTAACTAACTTAAATTTTTTGACACAATGTTACATTTTAGGTACCTCTATTGTGAAAACACCCAACACATAATTGAGATTTATATCATTGAACACTACTATTTTCCTCTTCTTTTTGTCATTTTCCATTTGGAAAAAAAATAACTTGGGCAAAGGACCTGGCAGGATAAGCAGAAAGAAGCACCCTCAGTTTTGACATTGTGTTATCTGGTACCCATTTTCACGAATCATGTAACTTTAAATGTGAAGTTTTATGATCCGAACTTTGAAAAATGCAAAATTATCATATTTTGAAGAAAATGGCACTTTCAGAGGAATTTTAAGTGTAGGTTTCAATGGGAGATCATTTTTTTTATTATACAACCCCCCCCCCCGAATGGGAAAGAGACTTATTATGCTGAGATGTGTATTGATAATATCTACCCTGTAAGTGGCTTTCCCGTTCGGGGGGGGGGGGGGGGGGGGGGGGGTAGAGGGGAGGGTTCATTTTAAACAATTTCTCCATCGAGGGTGCATAAAATAGAAAAGAGCATAAACAATCACTATGAGCTATCAATTCCCATGGCACAGTTCAATAGCTTTCATTCACCAATGTATTGAGCAAATAGACACCCTAGATTTTTTAGTATGATTTATGATACGGTACCCAGAATATGCATGGTCAGCTGTTGTTAACATGCGCCCATCCAAGGTTACACAACTGAGCTCTTGGTAGATTAGCATACCTTACCTCACAGTGAATATATTCCAAAGCATAATAGCTTTGTGCTTACTCTACCAGAACAAAGTACACTGTATACCAGAACTCATTTGTTATTCATGAAAAAAACTTTGCACAAGAATTACTATTACATAACAGTCCAACAGATTTTCCATGAGCTCTGAACCATTGCCAAATGATCACTTCTGTTATAGTACCTCTGATCATCAATGAAAGACCTGTTGCATAATATCTTGAATATAAATCTCAAGTGAGATTTTGAAGTATTATGAATTATTTATAGTTGTAGCTTTGCTACCTAGAACTGAAACTCCAAACCCTTCCAATTTTGTCCGTTTTTTTTTTCATGTTTTTAGCTTGGTTATGATAATTTTTAGAAAGGAACAAGCATGAATACCTCAATGAAAACAGTCTTGTACATGCAATATCGCAAAATGACAAGTTACATTCGAGCCTAGTTACAACTATTGAGGCGGGTTTCTCCTCTGCTTATCCTGCCAGGTCCTTGTGACAGACTTCTCTTAGCTACTCCTGCAAATTTCACCTTTTGACTTTGCTTGGGTGGAATCCTGAAAGTACTTTAACTAAGCTTCAAAGAAAGACACATAATACCAATTAAACTTATTTATGGAAACCAGTTTTCCAAGTTTATTCATTTGTAACATTTAAAAAAACGACGGCAGCAGCTCATTATACATATTTTATTGATTAACCCCCTGAGCAGCATCTAAGCACTATTTTGATGGTCCTTTGAAGTGAATATCATCTAATGATCAAATCAGAGATACTGTAAGAATGGTGTTATGGGTTTACACAGAGATTAGAAGCAACTATTTTGATTGGTTACTCGAGGACTATCTCATGTTTGTGCCTTGTAATGAGCCAATCAGAAAGCTTGTATCATTGGTGGTAGTGCCCAGGTGGTTTAAAAGTAACAGGGCTATTTGAGGATCTAAATGTCGTTCCTCCATGTAATATTGCAATTAACCTAGTCTAGTTGTTGTCAAGATGTCACTGAAGTAATTCTATTCTGGGACTGTAAAGCTTTATAATCTCTCCTTAAGTCTTGACCTAGACTATTCTGTGCAATATTAAAGGAGGAATAACTATACATGATTAAAGGTGCGTTTTCGATTTAATGTCTATTATCCGCCTCCATCAAGTACCATGGAAACAAACTTGCATTTTTTAAGGTCAAAGCAATAATGCATTGCAAAGCCCTTTTCATGCTTGGCTAATATTGATGGTTAAACCACAAAATGGCACTTTTTTGTGTTATATCTTGGGGATAAAATGGGTTTGAGGGTCAAATTTCAGGACAATGAGAAAAATACGGCCTATCATCTTATATCAAATCCATACTACTTCAGCCCTGGGAATCATGGGGTCCCAAAGAACACGCACCTTTAACAGTCCCCCTAATTTATTTGGTTTAATAGAACACCCATTAAAAGGTTTTAGCCGAGGGCGTAAACAGAGTACTTTTCCTGTGTGAAAATTATCCGGTTAATGATGCCAAGATTGTTGGCCAGTTGAGGTTGATTTTGGAGGTCGATTTTCCTAGTTGGAGGTGGAAATTTCCCATGGCAGGCAAAAAAGGGCTAATTTAGCATGATTTTCAAGCTTTGTCTTCCCAGTCAAAGTTCTTGGATGCAGTTTGTTTTGGAAGTCTTAGAACGAAAGGTGTGTGCTGCTAGAGGAGGTAAGCTTCACTTAATATTCTTGTAGCTATGCATACCATTCTCAGCATGTCTTTTTAAAATAATAAATTATATCTACTGATAACAGTACAAATTACACACACAGGTTAACCTTATGGAAAATATCATAATCATATTTATTTATTCAAACAAGTATTATGTTATACTATAAATATACAGTGATGTGAATATACAGGATGAGAGAGATGAACCAAAGCCTATTGGCCAGAAAGGGTTGCCACTCAGCAAATGAGTAATGTATGTAATTTACAAAAATCCATATGAGTATCCCATTTTAGTGTGCAATCATAAATACAAGTAACACAATACAAGAAAAATGCACAAACCAAAGTAAACTCTATACATATGCTGCATTAAATCATTCTTTACTTGTTTCCAAAGTGTTTAATTAATTTTCGAATACTGAAAATACTTTTTGTTGTATTCCCTGTATTCCACAGAATAAGCACCAATGTTTGTAGGCAAAATTAGTCTTCATTTGTAGTAGAATTATAATCATCACAATTCCATGTACGATAATCATGAAGATTGGTATGTTTAGTGTTTTGTGAACTATTTTCTCAAAATCCCTTGTTAATTGCCCATTGGAATGTTGTAAATGAAGCCAATTCCAGATGGTAGGTATACCTTTAGAATATTGTTCTCTTAAAAAGTGGCCCAGAATGAGATTTGTAAGAACTTCTGGATATTATTCTTAGTGCCCTTTGTGGAAGTTTATTTGATCAAGGTACATTTTACAAGCATTTCCCCAAGCATACATTGCTAATTAAATAAAGCATTATAAGTGTCAATACAATGAATACATGATCTTTTCCGGAACAAGTCTACTTTTGTGATACCAGGCCTTTGCGATAAATGTTTTTTCCTTTCCTCTCAAAATGTAACACTCTCCAGGAGATTTTCATCTATGAAACTCCCCTAAAACTTTACTGACCCATTAAAGAAGACTATTATTCAAATATTTATGTTTTCATTTACATTTGATGTCTTACTGTTTGTAGCCAAACCATATAGTTTAGTTTTGCTTGCATTGACCGACTAACTTGTTTGCCTGAAACCATAGATCAAGATCAATTGATCGCCAGACAAACATGCTATCTTCAGTAGATGACAAAATCTTTTGCTATCTTTAGGAGATAACGAAATGCATGTTGATAAATAATGCATGTGGCAGTGTGCACTATATATGACAATATTGTAATTTAATTCAATCAGGGATCTTTTGATAGATGGGAAAGTAAAAGTGTAGATTATAAGGCAAGGACGAAAAAAACAGCAACTACTACTTTTTCATGAAGTCAGTACCTAAAAAGTAGCTACACACAATGTAAATCATATAATTCTGATTATTCAGATATGACAATAGTGACATTTCAGGGTAAACTTTGGATAACTAGAAAAAAAAATAAAGGGTAGATGATGGGCAAGGAAACAAAACACATAGCATGTGGTCATGAGAGCAATTCTATTACTTTTTGCAGGGCTAGAAATTTGGCGAGAATCCGAGAATCGATTCTCACAAAGACGCTCGTAAACGGATTTACGTGAATCAATTTGATTTCTCGTAAACTTTTAAACTTACACATTAGTGAATTAGATGATTCCTGCAAATTTGTTTTGGGGAATAAAAAAAAAAAAAAAAAAACAGACTGATTCACGCACACAGCAATGAAATTCTACCCCTGTTTTTCACAGCGCCAATCCTCAAAGGTGCTACATATGAGTTTTACACTATTGTCTTATCAATTTAAAGCACTAATCAGTGATTTGCTAGATCAGAAAATCGAAAAAATTGTCAAAAATCAGATTTTTGCATTTTGTAACAAGTACATGTATCCTAACATACCCTAACCCTGCAAATGATAAGACCAGAAGCAACCTAATAAGAACAAAATCAGAGATTTTTTTTATTTTTTTTATTTTTTTTATTTTTTGCTTTTGTTTAAAAAATACAATACGTAATGAATGGCAATTTTTATCTTGCAAACTGCCGTTTTCTTCCTTTTCTGTCAATTCTCCAGTTGGAACAAGTAACTTATAAGAATTCTACAAACTTAACTTTCACATTTAAGCTATTCCTGCATATTTCTAATATTTTGACACTTCCTGATAAATCACTGATAGTGTCTTTAATTCTGATATGACCAGTGACATTTCAGGGTAAACTTTGGAAAACTAGAAAAAAAATAAAGGGGTAGATGATGGGCAAGGAAAACAAAACACAAAACATGTGATCATGAGAGCAATTCTATTACTTTTTCACAGAGCCAATCCTCAAAGGTGCTACATACAAGTTACACTATTGCATTATCATTTAATTCAGATATGACAATAATGACATTTCAGAGGGATCTTTGGATAGCTAAAAAAAGTTTAAAGGTGCAGATGATGAGCAAGGAAGAATTAAACACATAGCATATGATCATGTTGAGAGCAATTCTATTACTTTTTCACAGAGTCAAATCCTTAGAGGGGGAGTTTCCGTAACCTGACCCATCTGACACACTTTTCTGACACACTTATGAATTCAGAAACCCTTCAAAAAATTAAGCACATGTTTATTCCATTAAGGTTTCTGAATTCAAAAGTGTGTTGGAAAAAAAGTGTGTCAGATGGGTCAGGTTACGGAAACTCACCCTCAGAGGTGCTACAAACACTTCTGTTACAGTATTATCATGTAATTCAGATATGACAATAGTGACATGGATTTAATGGATTTACACAAACTTGTAACCTTTTGTGTGGCAAACAAGAAGTACATTCCTACTCCAATATTTCTGGAATGAACTTTTTGAAAAAAAAATGGGGGCACACTTTTCTGGAAATGTCCTTGTGGCTTTTTTAAAAACAAAAATACTTTGAATATGCAAACCATCCAGGATAGACTTCATCCTGAACAGCCTTACTAAAAATGCAATAACAGAATGTCCTGTAGATGAAGCAATCTTGGTTGAAGCTCGGGCATCATCAACAAGTTTCAACCAGTGTTCTCACAATTTTCATATATAGAACAAATGAAGGTCCGTGCAAGATTGGAAATATCAACAGTTTCAGTGGAGACAACGCCCCAACTTTGCTGGGAAACCTAAACACTTCTTTCTACAAGCTTTACCAATTTTAACAAAGCATTTGATATGGTTGACCACTTTATAACAAAACTCTGAATCCATGCACAGTATCCTATGGTAGTGTTATACATAAATGTTTACTTCATCAAAATGAAAAATCTGATTCACCTCAAACTTGGGAATTGAGCATTTTAGCTGACTAATATTTAGTTCTAGTTAACTATTTTGAATTAATCTTTTAATTTTTTTATTTCAAAATCTCTGAGTCAGCCTACTGTGATTTCCCTATGTTTGATCATGGACATGGTGTGCTACTTGCTACTACAAAGCAACTCCCTCTCCAACTAGCATTTGCTATGACTGAGTGTCTTGGCATGCACTGATATAATTGAACATCATTAATTACTTATATTCTCAAGTTGATCCAAATTTTGTGTGAAATTATTGCAGCACATCCAAAGCATCAAATATGACCTCAATGGTTCTCAGAAGTTCTGATTCTTGTTATAGAAGCAAATTCCAACCCCAGTAAAGAGTTTGAGATGGATCAAAATCAGGCTACGGCAGGTCTAGTTGATAATCCAGGTAATGTTAATGAAGCTAGACTTAGCCCAAATCCTAGCCCACAGCCTACACAGGTTCCTGATGGTATACCAGAAGGGTTACCAAGAGAAATGTGGCTTGATTACCTGCACATGCATATGCAAGCTAAAAATGAGATCAAAGTGAAAGAAATGGAGATCAAAGTGAAAGAACTGGAACTTGAAAATGAAAAACAAATCAAATTCAAATTCTTGAATTTCTTTCATATTAACTTCATAGATTTCGGTCAACAAAAGCAAAATGTTTACTTAAATTCAAACGTTATTTCTTTTCAAATTTTAGAGTTTGACACAAACTCTTGAACAAATTGTAGAATGTTATATTATTGTCTGGTCTTTATTTATTTTAGTTCACTGTGACTTCAAAAGACCGACTTTAGTGTTGCCAGCCCATTTTTCATGCTTTCCACCCTCTGGGGATCATTTTGTATTTGTTATAGCCCCCCTATTTGTAGATAATAGCATTCTCCATGGAAACAAAGTTCCAGATTCAGGATGATAACAACCCTTGGGCTGAAAAAGTAATTTAACTGTCTGAGTGAGTGAAAGGAAGATGCTAGTGGGCTCTAGTACTGGCATGCACTGATATAATTAAACATCATTAATTACTTATATGCTACATCTGCTTCTGTAATCTTGAGTGTGCTCCATTCAACTGTAAGACTTGTGTTCATGGTGTTATTGGATTGGCATTAGTCTGGCATTGACAACCATATACCCTAGACTAGTCTACCCTCATGATTCTTACACGATAACTCCTTCACACTGAGCATAGAGCACAAGAGCATCCCACAACTACAGGTAGGTCTCAAAGGATGCTTTGAACATGGCTGGACAGATGTATGTTGCACTTTCTTGTGCTACATCTCTTGAAGGTCTTCAGGAACTTACTGTTTTTTTTTTCTATTTTCCCAGAATGTCTGAAGAAGTTGCTTCCTTTTATGCTTCTACAGCATTTGTCATAATTCCTTGGACATGATATATGCATTCAAATGATGCATCGTATTGGTGGGAAAATGGGCGACACAGTTACATGTCCAAGGGACAACATTCCAGTACACAAAGAGATCCTTTCAATTCTCACAAACTTCTCCAGAGCCAGAAGTATCAACATCATCTTCATCAGATGCAGACAATGTGAAATTTGAGACACCCCTACCAGAAAGAAATTGACTTATCTCTCCTAGATGCCATTGTTCAGAACCGTATGAACAGTCAAGCACTTCTTTTTTTCTTCCAAGAGATTGGTTTGACTGATCCTTCTCATCTTCCACCTTTTGTCATTGATTTCAACCTCAATTTGTTAAGGTAATAATAATAGTACAAGAACAGAAGGGGGCCAAGGATGGAGCCCTGAGGGGCACCACATTCAAGATGGATGGTATTGAACCTTCCCGAGACAGCTTTTTTTTGATCGGATGTCATTACATGCACAATCACAGGTTTCATGAGATACTTTTCAAGCAGCTTCATGGTTGGTTGTGAAAGAATGTTTTAATTATCTTGTCAATAATGAAGGTGAACAGTTATTGAGCAATTGTGGTTCTTCATTTTTATTTGTTTCATCTGTTGATTTCTCAATATTAACACAAGGAACAATCTGTTTTTGTGTAAAACAGGCAAGAAGTTAAACACAAGTAAAGCACTTGAATATTTATTAATCTTTCCCTGGAGATAGCCAGCGCGCACAAGTGTTGGAAAAAAAAAAAACGTGCACTTGGCCGGATTCGAACCGGCGACCTCCGTATTACTAGCACGGCGCTCTAACCAACTGAGCCATCAAGTCTGGGTTGGTAGACGAGCGATAGATATAATCTATAGGTGTTAGGTCCGAAAGGTGTCCATCGCTTTCCTAGCGGATAGCATCAGACCGGTATATTTTACATATACAATTTATTTTGGTTTTTTGTTGTTGAAATTTTAACTACTTAGTTCTCCAGGTAGACAAGGATGAATATTTATTAATCTTTCCCTGGAGATAGCCAGCGCGCACAAGTGTTGAAAAAACCCATGTGCACTTGGCCGGATTCGAACCGGCGACCTCCGTATTACTAGCACGGCGCTCTAACTAACTGAGCCATCAAGTCTGGGTTGGTAGATGAGCGATAGATATAATCTATAGGTGTTAGGTCCGAAAGGTGTCCATCGCTTTCCTAGCGGATAGCATCAGAACGGTATATTTTACATATACAATTTATTTATTTATTTTTTTTGAAATTTTAACTACTTAGTTCTCCAGGTAGACAAGGATGAATATTTATTAATCTTTCCCTGGAGATAGCCAGCGTGCACAAGTGTTGAAAAAAACCAAAATAAATTGTATATGTAAAATATACCGTTGCACTGTCGACAGCATTAAAGGCTGGTACCAAAGAAACACGAGGAAGCCAACAACAATCTAATATAACAGCATGAAGCGTGATGTGTAAGCTGTTTTTACGTAAAGTAGGCAAGCAGTTGCTCTATGCAAAGAGTTGGCAGCAAAGTCATCATCTTCTTCAGGCAATACTTGCCCAACTGAATCAACAGCTTCATCCCACAGCCAGCAACGGATGCATCAAGCATTAACTACTGATAGAGACAGTGTGCTTGCTTGCAAGACACATTAATCCATAGAGCAGCACAATTTGGTTGCAGTGGCAAGAGCATCAGTGGTGTAACCAGCGGGCGGGGTAATAGGGTGCGGGGAGAAGCACTGCAAACTGCAGATCCAGTACTCGCTTAATATATACGTTATTCCTAAATAATGTTTTTTTTACTGTTTTTTTTACATAACTTTTCTTCTTTTCCAAAATTTGAGTATAATATTGGAGAATATCTTTATATGAAATCGAAAAAGGAAAAATTGAAAACCGTTCCTAGTAAGACGCGATTGCTATCGTAGGAAAAGTAAACCCTTACTTAACCTTTCACTTGGGTATTTTTCGAGTTATCTTGTCTTAAAATTTGCCAAATTTTGCAAACATTTACACATTGAGAAAATCCGTGTTAGTAAAAAGTGACTTTTCAAGGCATTTCATGCTGTCTCTTCCTCAAAGGGTTTCGGACCTATCCTTTATTGCATATCCGCCAGTTTGGATTTTTTTTGATTTTTTTAGACCATTTCCCTTATTTGGGTTGGATTTTTTAAAACCAAAGCCTAATTTTTTTTCATTTTTTAAAGTCTTATATTAATTCTTATCCATTATCTTTCGATATAAAACGTCATGGCTTGTCTTCCACTTAATGTTTTTATGACTATTTTTGTGAGCACCTAAAAACAATAGCTTCACGACCACCATCTGGATTTTCCCAGCCAAATTGTTTATTAATTGTGCAATTTTTTTTGCATTTTTGAAATTTTTTTCACCCCACAAGTTATTCTATGACAATTACTATCTTTCATATAATCATCAAATGCTTGTCTTGACTTAGTTTAATTTTTTGAATTAAATGGACGAGCCATCTATGTACTCGAACCCTGTGCCTCTTTTTCTCAAATAACGTTACTCTGTTGAACGTCAAAATTGAGTATGTTTTTGCCAGGTGATTAAAATACATCTTTATGCACTATGAATCAAGCAGGTATTTTGCCTCTAACTCCAGAAATTAGAATAAATTGAAATTTTTCATCTGGTGTCTAACCTTAGCGCTTTGTTACACTTTCAAATTTATTTTCGTTTTCCAAGAATGCGTTCGCGCAAAAGTACATTTAACAAAACACGCCTCCGCTTCATTAACGCAGCAAAAAATTCACTGCGCGGCGCGATGTTGCGCCTTGCGCCCCGACGGCGTGAAATGTGCTGAAATTCCCGCCGCCGTTTAACCAAGAGGATTTTTTTGACTTTTAAATAAATGGTCAAAATAGCTGTTTTAAAAAAAAATCGGCAAAAAATACGACTCGGAAGGTCCTTGCAATTGGTTCCCTTTGTTGGTAACTATAGAACACATTTGTGATGTTTAAAATGGTGCAAAAATCCAGAAATTCGTGTAAAAACAAAGCAACCCGGGTTTGGACACTGCTCTTAAAAAACGTTGGTTTAAACTAACATTGACAAGGAAGCAGTTTAACTAAACAAGCAGCAACTGAGTTTTATTGAATCAATCAAGTTTGACTGCCCATGTACCAGCAAACCAGTTGTACCGTCCCCAAATTGCCTTGCAACCTAAGGGAATTCCACAAGTTCGGCCTACAGACATGTTCCACCATTCAGTCAATCAATAGCAGCATAAGTATCTACAATCCTCGAAAAAAAAAATATTTTTGGAACACTTGATGCAATATATTGGAACCATTGACATGTTCACAATGAATTCGAATTTGGGTAAGTCATAGTTCCTTAGAAAGCAGAGGTCTTCCCTTTTACCAAATCTTCCCCACTCCCCATCAATCATGTTGGGGGGCCTGGCGAAGCTGTTGACAACATTGACTCGGATCAACAACATTGATTGGGGGGAGAGGGGTCACCTTTTCCCATAAATCGGTCAAGTGTTTCCCCAACATTTTTTTCGAGGCTTGTCTAAAATCAATACAATGGACAAGCCAACTCAGTCACATGGTATAAGTTCAGAGCAGGGAAAATTACATCCTCAACAGTACATGATGTTCTCCATATAACCCAAATGAAGCTTCTAAGTCACTCATAAAGAAAGGTATAATGTAATGAAAACCCTAAAGTAGTTGACACTGAACCAATTTTGCAACAAAAAGCGCTATGTCTGAAAACTTTGCATTAATTAAGAGGCGAGTTTACTTGGTACACACATTTTAATCCTTGTTATAACGCCCACATGTTAATGTTAGCACTGCTCTGTGCAACAAAGAACAAAATTCAAAGAAATTAGTTCCATATATTTATTCCAAGTGTAGACCAACATAATGGTTTCATCTATTTTGGAGGGTGGCAAAACCAAAGAGGGTATGGGCGATACTTCATTTAATATCCGGGCTTTCAACACCTAGTATCAACACCACAGCACACAGGGCTGTGTATGTTTTGGAGTATAGACAACCGGAGCTACTCAGCAATAAAGATGTAGGAGAAGTTTCCCATCTTTGTGGTGGTGGAAGTTTTGTGTCAGATTGTAGCAGCAACTGACTGTTAGAAGACTGCCTGGCTGAATAGAGCTAGAAAATTCTGCCATCGAGAGAGTGTCAAGGTTGCACTCCTCTCTTCCGCATAATTTTTGCTAGTTGGTGACTGCATCTACATACTAATCATATATAATAAATAATAGAAGTGGCCATCATCTGTAGTTAACCAAGGGTCGGCCTGCCACCAACAGTTAGTGATAAAAAAAGTTCCTATCTTCATACGGGAAGCGTTCAACTAACAAGTCAGACCTAGTTTCTCCAATCAAACTCTTTATGACTATGTACCAAGCCAACCAGTTGTACAGAAAACCACTACATGGACAAGCCAAGTAATATCACATGGTATTAAGTTCAGAGCAGGGAAATTACATCCTCAACAGTACATCCATGTTCCCACATAAACCACAAGGCGAACTCGTATTTACGCGATGCGTAAAATATTTCCCGCCGAATAATCAGTGATCACAATTGAGACTAAAATAGCACAGGTCCACTCATAATTTTGGCCACCACTAGCCCGAAAAATTGTTAACTTTTGGTGAAATGACTCAAAAATCTTAAAATCATCAGAAAAATCCCTGAAAAATCACTAAATTGAGTAAAATATGATATTTATTCAATTTGGCAACACTATTTTTGAAAACTCATGTGACCACATTTTTAATTTGGAACCCCAACGAGGTCTAAAAAGGGGCAAAACACCATATTTTCACATTTTCCAAGAATGTAAACAGCTGGCACCCAAAAAGTACTGAACCCTGTGTAACACCAAAACTAAAAAGAATACCTTTCAATGAAAACATGGGTACACTATGTTAAATACCTTTGTTTGTGGATACTTCCCCCCCCCCCCACCTAGCATTGACGTTGTTATGGTTCCGCCCCCCCGTGCATATCAATTAGCTCAATTTGCATATTTAATTTGCCCCGAAATATGCCCAAAATCTAATCCGGTCGCGAAACTCTCAGCCCACTCTTCGTTCCACAACCAGTACATCATTTACGCCTTCCAGACCTCCAGAAAACTTTACACAGCCGTTGCCAGGAAAATTTTTCATAATTATCAAATTAGATATTTAATTAGGGCATATTTTTACACCACAGATCTAATCAGGTCCGAGAACTCATCAACCCGCTTTCTTCCACCAAGTTCAAAAAATCATCGTAGCCCTCAATGACTCCAGATAAATAGTCCACAATATGGTCACAATGTTGACATTTCTGTTGTAAATGCGGACCTTTTTTCTTCCCTGACCTTTCCCCCACCCCCTGACAGCCCAGGGGAGGACCCTGGGGGTATGAAATTACAATGGTTAGTAGGGGGTTTTCCCACCTACCAATTACCAAGTTGGCTATACTCTAGCTCATCCAGAAAAAAAGATTGGACCAAATGTTCCCCCAGGGTTAACATTTTTATCACGGACATCATACGTACAAGGACAACATACGGACTACGGACGGAGCCCATTTTAAGCCCCTCCCGACCTTCGTTCGGCGGGGAACAAAATGAACTTCTAAGTAAGTCACAGTCGTAAATAAAAGTATTTAATGAACCCAAGTGTTGAACACCAAACCAATTGTGTGGGGTTGTACCCATACACGAATCCGACGGCGACTATTATGCTATTATCGCCCCTACGCCCTGGGCGGCGCACTCACCATCGCCATGACTGGGGGGCATCTTTGGCATTTCTTGTTAACACCCGCGTTTACGTTGTACGTATTACCACATGGAAGCGATAATTTTGATCAGTTCTGACGGTCAAAAACCAACACGAATTTCACTGTTATGCCATTTGTTATCATCATGGGCGGCTCAGGAAAAAAATGTAATTTCGTGGGCTGCACAAATAGCGATAAAAGTTCAAAAATGGAAAACGAACTTGCGTGCGAAT
The DNA here is from genome assembly GCA_023653785.1 of Ophioderma brevispina. Taxonomy (NCBI): domain Eukaryota; kingdom Metazoa; phylum Echinodermata; class Ophiuroidea; order Amphilepidida; family Ophiodermatidae; genus Ophioderma; species Ophioderma brevispina. The sequence continues at coordinate 28,174 of JAMKCH010048122.1, forward strand.
TCACTTGCTCATGACACAAAATGAACAATCATCGTATCCATTCAGTCTAATACCACATTGTACCTCGCCGGTCATTTTCACATGTAACTGATGTCCCAGTCGTGTTGTCTTCCATGCACAAACGGACTAATTTGTCAATCTCCTAAAAATCGATCACATTTGCACGAAGTGTCCTTTTAAAATCTAAAACAACCAACAACCCGCATCGGAAGATGTCACGTTTTTCACAAATACGATGGTCTTTTGGAACTATTCAAGTTTTTACGTACCCGGAATATATCAAATTCTATTGTTTACTTTATTTTTGTCTGGATGTTTGAATTTTAACGAAAAAAATTATTTTCTCAGCGCTTGTTATTAACCAATTTTTAACACGTATTCTAACCATAGCGTTCATTTCTCAGTCACAGCAAATGGGCGAGATAACCTGCAATTTTTACAACAACATAAGACCTTGCCTGGAATTCCAGTTTAGCCAGCCCGACATCATCCTTCCATAAATCCATGGAAATAAACTTGATGTGTTAACAATTGCAAAAAAGGTAGGGTGTAAATTCTGTTTATCCATGATTTGGGCTTATTATTTTCGTTCGTTAAGCAATGCGGCGTGTGTGTACTGTGGTGTATTGGTGGCCGGGAATGCCCCCCAGTAATGGCGGCGACTTAGAGGGTGTCCTTTCGAGGCTTTCCCCGTCGGATCGTGTATAAAAGTTGCTGAGGTCTGAGAGTAAACTAAAGTAAGAAGTCAAACCTTGGGGCCCCGCCAGAGGGAATTTTTTCCTTCCATGTTGTGGAGATGGAATCTTAGAATTAATGTCCTAAATTTAGGATGACTTCAGTCAGTGATATGTTGGCTTCATGTAGTTTTTGTTCTTGAATCCCAAAAAGAGTTTTCAAGAAGAAAACAGAGATGAATCGCCATTCAATTAAATGTTGCTTTAAATTCTGTATGCCAGAATACATAATCTCAAATATATATAATACTGTAATCAAACTTAAGGCAGCTTATAGACCTCACTTTCAACGAAAACTATTTAAAGCAAAATAAAAAAAATTAAAATAGCCATTGGATTACAAATTCTGAGCATTAAGGACCGGTTCATTTTTTAATTATGTGCATTATTTTTTATAAATTCTCATAGTGCTTTTGTTGAGATTTGAGTTGGTTTCACTACGACTCACACACTGTCTAACTGATTTAGCGCAAAAATTACCATACAAACCAGAACTTTTTTTTTCCATGCCAAATGAGCATTACACTCAGAACTTAAGAAATCCATTTGAGAAAAGAGGAACACTGAAACTTAAACCAATTTGGAACACCACAAGCCTTTAAAAAGTCTTCCAAGCAGACCACAGAAAGTGGACGTCAAGTCTAAATAAGAGAAGTGAATAAAAACCACCTAAAAGTTAAAAAATTTCATTTAAAAGCGTGGTTTGGGGGGAAAAGGGAAAGTTTTCAATGAACAGGTTGCCTGGTGATTAAATGCACTGTCGCTGTGTGAGAGTGAATTTACAAAAAAGGAGCAACAAACATCAAATAGGTGACTGAAGGAACTGAATGAAAAACTTCAAACTTCAGGAACATAATTCTGAAAATATGAATTTTTGCAGCAAACAGAGCAGTGCCAGGGTGAAATCCAGAGAGGTGTGAAACACATTGGGGGGGGGACTTACAGATGACACACCAGAACCTATAGGTAGAAAACCCTAATTTTTTTGCTTAAAGACCCTATCAGTGACTCTCAGAGTAAAATATTTAAATTTACAGGAATAGCATAAAGTGAAGGATACGTCTGTAGACTTTCCAAAAGTTTTACCTTTTCCAACTGACGAATTGACAGAAAGGAAGAAAACATAGTGTTCATTTCAAAGATAGAACTCCATTAAATTACGGTACACTATTGAAATTAAGTGTGCGTACAGGAGCATGAATAAAATATGATTTTGTCCGCTTATTACTATTAGGTTGCTTCTCGACTTATCATTGCAGGATATGTTAGGATACCTGTACTAGATACAATAATGCCGAAAACTGATTTTGATGATTTTTTTGGTTTTACTGATTTAGCAAATCACCTGAATTTTCTTATGGCCCCTGTTTTTCCGATTTTTCAAACTTCGCGGAGGGGGGGGGGGGGGGGTTTCCGCCTTGCCCCCCTGGCAGCCAAGTAACACTAGCCGCTTGTTTAGTCCATTAAAAATGACCATGGTAATGACTTATATCTTTGAGGGTTTTTTTTGTCAGAAGTTTTAGATATGAGATCCCTCATTTTTCCCATATGACACAGTTTTGGTTCCAATTGAAATTTAATTTTTAATTGAGGTCAATTTTTAAAAAAAAAATTATTTTTAAAGGGGGATGGCCCGATTTAAGGATATGAAGTTCTTGATAGGTTGGCCTTCACTCCAAAACCCCATCTGTAAAGTTTTGCGCCGATATTTCAATCCGTTTTGATGCGAGAGCAAAAAAACGTGATTTTGTAAGCCCCATAGAGTACTGTGTGAAATTAATATTGGTCGACCAAGAAAGGGCACATTTTCGCTCATAACTTCCAAACCAAACATCCTTTGGCTCTAAGATTTCACAGGGTAAATGAGAAAAATAGTAGCTTTCTTCTGATACCAAAATGTTTACCACTTCCGGTAAAATCTGGGCTTCTGGGGACGAGGTTATTAGCGATCGGGCCATGGACCTTTAAAAAAAAATTAACAATTTAGTGACACACATACATACATACATACACATGCACAATGGATTGATAAGTGGTCCTGCAAGCTATAGCTGGCAGCCCACATCAAAAGGTGCATAAATGCTCATGTGTGCGTAAATGCAAAAACTTAAAAGGTTTGAGAACTCTAAAATTGTGTGAACTGTAAACTTGTCCTCCCCACCCCCCCTTCACTACTTTATCCATGGATCTTTTCAGTCTTCGACATGTGTTGCCACTGTAGATATGGTAAAGGAGTGGCTGAGGGAGATAAAGGAGAAGGGTCTTTTGGCTTTGGTTTGACTACTACAGCGGTCAACAATCTGCGACGCGACATCTGCATCAACTGGCTTTTAGGCAACCCTGCGACAGTCGGTGGTGTTGGTTGTATTGTGGAAATAAAAAAAATTCTAGGGGTCTGCAATTACTGCAAAGGAAAAGCAAATTATTCTGAATGCGTACTGGTTTTTTTTTACAATATGAAGACAGTACCGTGGAGAAAGTTGTGAAAATGACGGCTAATGTTTGTGGCATGTCAAGTATAGTGGTCTACCAGAACAAGAAAGGTATGAAAGATGTTAAAACTTTGCTGTCATGACCAAAAGTCATCTCAGCTACGCTTGCATTTGTTTAATCAAAGTAGGCTGACTAGCGTACGCTATCGCGCTGCCGCATGGCAGTCACGCATGCTACGCATACCGACGCCTGCGCTTTAACAAACGCATTTTAGGAGAATCACGCACCTTGTCTCTAAACATTCTCTCACCGCATCATTTTGGCTCCTTACTTGCTTCAAGATGGCCTCTCTCTACTCCGACATGTCCGATAACGACAACTCTCTCGACTTGATGGACGACACTCCTCTGCCTCCAACTCCGAAGAAAGCTGGGACTGGGTCTTTTCTGGCGGACTTCAAAATACCCAAGAAGTCCTGTCAAAGTAAAGACAACCAGCCCAAACCGGAGGATCTCGGCACCAAGACCAAGCCTTCGAAAACCAAGCCGACCAAGCCTACCAAGTCCAAGCTCATTCTCTCGGACAGGGCTAAGAAGATGGTGTGGATGGAGCTGGGCAAAATTAAACAGGTCTGTACTTGCCAGTCTAAGGCAAACTCTCTAGCCCATGAACTCAAGAACGTCAAAGCGAGCGATGCAGCTCCGCAAATGTTCTCGGTATCCAAAAGCCTACCCAGCCAGTTTGGCTCTCCAAACTGAGTGGGAGAACATTTTGCAAGATTGCTCGTAAAAGCTTATGCTGGCGACATCTGACTTCTTGTTGGGTGAAAGGGTCTCTGCCTTGGATAAAAAGGCCACAGACTTAGCTCAGCACGCCTGCGTCGACTTCACCAAAGCCCTCCCGGCTGATGAGAAGCAGAAGGGTCTGGAGCTATTCAAGATCGTAAACCAATCCATGGTGCGCCATAAACAAGGAGGAGCCAAAACAGATGGGCGAGTCACCAAAGTAAGGCCATCGAAGCTTGCTAAGCCAAAGCCAAGATCTGCCAGGAAGCTGAAATTTTGAGTTATTTTTTTAAAACTAACTTAGGCTCTTTCAGGGCCACCCAATCTTACATAGAAAGAGACATGGCTCGCAAGCCACCCTAGTCCTACATGGTTACTCAAACACTTGAATACATATCAGCCGTGTCAGGCAAAATTTAGGGCATGATACCCTTCTAGTGTGATACATTTCATACCATAAAAATGGCTAAGAACAGGAAATTCCGGAACAGGAATATTAAAAGACAAAATAAGGACAAAATTAAGTCCAAACTTTGCCTTTTAAATTCCAAAATTAACAAAAAATCGCAGAAGTCCAAAAAACTTAAGGACTTAGCCGATTTGAATAAAAAGTTTGTCATAAATTTAGCAAACAAAAATTTCACTGATGCAGAATACTCTGTATTAGGAAGACGTTTCAAATTTGTTGATGTCCCAAAAGAACCAAAAGCTATTTTGCTTCATAGGGATGTTCAACAATTCATGAGAAAAATGCACATCCGGTACCTCATGTCCAAAAAAGGAGCAAAACCTACTCATCGTTTCAAGGAAGCTTCTCCTTGGACCCCAATTTCCACACCTTGCTTAGATCTAGAAAATTACCTGGAATCTACAAGGTTGGAACTAGCTAAACTCGATAAGAGAAACACACATGATAACTTGACAAAACCCGAACGTCAAGCTCTCAGATGTCTTAAAGAAAAGAAACACTTGGTTTTCCAAAAAACGGATAAATCTTGTGGCCTTGTAGTAATCAATAAAGCTGATTACATACGTGAAGGTGAAACAATGCTTGAAGGTAATCAATACACTAAAATCGAAGTTGATATGACATCTGACACGGTGAATTTGATTCTAAAACAGCTAAACCTCATGTTATGGGATCGAAGTATTGATAAAAACATACACATTTATTTGTACCCGGAAGAACACAAAATCCTAACTCCTGTTTGCTACTTCCTGCCAAAAGTTCACAAAAAGACTCCTGCTGGTAAAGTCTTCATAGGAAGACCTATTGTCAGCAATTGTGGAGGACCATGTGAAAAAATTGGCGAATTTATTGACTTCTTTCTTGTGCCTCTGGTCCAAAAACAAAACACTTACATCAAAGACACAAAAGATGTGATAAGGAAACTTGAACAACTGAAACTACCAAAAAGCAGTCTTTTGGTGACAATAGACTGTATCAGTATGTTCACAAATGTTCTCCAAAATGAAGTAGAACAGGAAGTCCTCAGTGCTCTATCAGTTACAAATCCAGAAAACTATTTTCCTAGAATGCCACATGTCCATCATATGGAAGCATTATTAAAACTGGTGTTGCAAAGAAATTGTTTCTCATTTAACAGGAAATACTATTTGCAAACGACAGGCGTTGCGATTGGCCAAAGATGTTCCCCGGAAGTCTGTGATATAATGTTCCATGCTCTGGAAAAAACGGTTCATTTCTTTACGTGACAAAATCTTCAAATGGTTTCGCTATCGAGATGATATCCTCATGTTCTGGACTGGTGACGAAAGAGATCTAGCTGATTTCATTAGTAGGATAACTTTGACTTTGATTAGTTTTGACCTACAAAACCTCAGTAGGCCTATCATTTCACATCGTAGGCTCCAATTAAATTACAAGGTCCCTCTACCCTAAAAATCATACTAAAACCAAGCCTAAAACAGGGCTTACACTTTATACTCTATGATCTTCATAAATCTAGGATTTCACAAATCTTGCTGCCGAGATCTATTTTGGTTTATGCCTACAAACATTTCAGTAGGCCTACAATGATAGAGTCTAGGCATAAACATGTTAACAAAATACAGAAGTCCTACAACCTGTAATCATAGAAAAACCAAACCCTCTAAGCCTTGACTCTTAGTCAAAACAACATAAATGAGAATCCTATTGTACTCTCATCCGATCTCATAAGCTGGTCTTTAGGGTCCATCTCCGGCACCCCTTACTCAAGTAGGCTTTGCTTTAATGAGTTCAAAACATGCTTAATACTGATGAAAGCTCTTATCTCTATCATTAAATTATTATAACAGAAAGATAAAATATCCCATTCTTTCTAAATTCGCACTCATTAAATCAAAATAATTTTTAGATTTTTGTCACAAAAGGTGGACCTAAATAACACTAATGTATTAAACCATACTGCTTTGCATCTTGTGTTATTTTAAGGTCTACTTACACACTATATGACATTATGCCTATTAATGAGTGCCTAAATGATAGTGATTATTGCTCTTTCTCAAAAATATTACCAAACACTCATGTAGACCCAAAATTAACATAGCAAAAGTAGCTGATGAGATAACCAAGATCAATAAGTTTGATCATAGTTAATTGAAAACGTGTCCTACATAGCCATCTCCTCTTGAGTTTCATCAAAAACTAGAGAAACTCCCTTTTGTTTTTCCGACATTCTATTTCAAATTGGGATTGGGTTAGGATTTTTAAACTTTAGCAAAACTTGCAACGCTCTGTACGCTTTTTTTGCAAACCCGCAAAGAGGGAACTATTGCTTGTCTAAAACAAATGGACATGATGTTTCCATGAAGCCAGACATAGCTGGTTTAACCTGCTCTTCCAAAACCAATAGGCCTATGAAACCTCTTACCGTAAAGAATTAAAAAAAACCCCTAAGATCGCATCTGTTTTTTTTTTTTTAAGAAAAGTGGAAAAAAGAGAAAATCAGGAGCTGACGGTGGTGGGGCTTAAGGTGTATAGTGAAGGACAGAGGGTGAAGGGGTCGCTTTTTCTTCAACCATTTTACCGGCAATGTCACATGCTGCTTTATCTGAGGCCAAAGTTCAAAAGTTTCGGTATTATTCAGATAACGGATAAACAGCTGCAATATCTCACAAGTAAAGTACACATGAGTTTCATACTGTCTTCATTATAACACCATAGACTATATTTGGTTAAAACGTCCGTTCCTGTGTCATCACGATAACCGTAGGTCCTTGCCAGAGCAGTTTATTATAAGTAGGAGGGGTTGTCTAGATTTACTACCCGGATGCCGAGATGACCGATGGCTTTTTTCTCATAAGTGCCATGAACGACTATGTATCAAGGACAACACCTCAAGCTTGAACCAAGCTTTGTCAACAAGGGTCGGAGGACATTGTCCACAGCGTTATTTCCAGGATAAGACACACTCACACAACGATATGAGAAGTACCTGATGTCTGAAGTTTGGCCTATACCTACATTGTAGCCCATGATCGCTGGCTACACAAGACTCAGCTAGAAAGCTAGGCTAGGGCTATCCACAACGAAAGAGAAAGTAAGCTGATGTCTGAATTTGGGCCTATGCCTTACTATGTAGACCAGGATCGGCTGGGCTACACAAGGCTAGGCTAGACAGCTAGCTAGGCAGACTAGGCTAGGCTAGACGGCTAGATTCATTTAGCCTAGCCTAATCTAGTTTAGCTAGCCTCATCTAGTGTTCACAGCAACATGAGCGAACGAGATTGATCACTGAAAGGGAAGTGATCACTGGGGAACAGAAACGAATATTGAAACAGAAGCGATCAGTGAGGAACATGATGATGGAAATGTGACACATTTGGTGTTCTTAATATATGTTAAATTATTCAATTCCCGTCCCCCGATATCCTGTAGCTCATGTAGTTACCATTTTCTAAGGAAACTTCAGAATATTTTTTTCTGCTCAACTACCCTGTGTCCTAACCCGTAATACCAGAACACAAGCGCAAATAACATGTGTTATTGCACGCAGTTTTTAATATCCTGTATCACACAGTTCGCCATTTCCCAAATAAAAAAACGTCAAATTTCACCGTGATTAACTTTTTTATGGCTCAAAGTGCTCCCCGTTGCGAACCTGTAGGCCTATTATCGTTTTTTTCATAACTCCTCAAACCCCCGTATAAAGTTTCTCATCCTACGGTTATGACCCCAGTCACAACATCCTTTATTCCTTTAAAATTTTTTCATGACTCATGTTCCTGTAGTTTCTATCATACCCCATCTTTTAAATAATAAATGTCAAAATTTAATCCCATACTTTTCCATAAGCTTTTTATTCTTTATCAAGACTTCTCCCAGTTTTCATCATACATACCACAACCAAACCTTTTTTGCACTAAGGCACATGTTAATTACATACTGCATACAGCGTCTCATGCGTAACACGCCCGTTCCAACACACAACGCATATGTGCTTGTTAGTAACGGCTATAAACAAATGGGTAGATTTTCATAGCAATCCACCACATTTTCTGAACGGATTTTGTCCAAATATAGTTTAGAACACCCACCGGGTGAACATCAATCTTTCATGTGAATTTGGCGCAATATGGATCGAAACTGATTGAGCCTTTTGCAAAGATACACACAACATTAGCCAAATTATAGTATGATGTGTCGCTTGTTGGAAAACATTTTACCATCGCCATCATCAGTTGCCATTTACGCAGTCATTCCTGGTGTCCTGGCTTTGTTTGCCCTGGAAAAAAATCTCTAAAGCATGGCTTTGCACTGCAGCTGTACTCTACTGTAGGACATGTGGTTTCACAATGGACATACTTAAATTCTACGAAGAAGTGGTAAGACAAGGTCCTGGGCGTCGTTGTGTGGGCAACAAAATATAAACATTCAACTGGCCGTGGCTCTGACCAAGCAGCCTGTAGGAAGATCGGCCATAATTGAACTATTATCAGCATGTGATCCCGGAGGGGGGGCACTGACATTGGAAAGAGGTACGGGTATGTGCGGCCCTTAAGACCCCCTTTTCGCGTCTCTCCAACCGTTCCCAAGACCCCCAGTTGAAGCCTAAATCAGTTCTTAAGGTCCCCCTTTTCAGAAACTTTTGACCTCAGAAGCTGAATGTTAGCCAAATTTCAGCTCCCAAGCCTGCAAATTTCTAAAAATTTCAGTTACCAAGCCCCTACTTTTGGAGAAAAAATCCGTTCCCAAGCCCCCAATTTCGGAAGTCTGGGCCGCACATCCCTACCTGAAAAAAAGTTGAGTGCCCCCCCCCCCCGGCATTTGATGTCACCACTCCGTCACCCAAGGGCGCGAGAACATACTGCCAAGGAGACTATGGCCAAAAGAAGATTGCTGGGTGTCCTCTGGCAACCAGTCCTTGTCAGAGCAGTTTTAGGAGTAGTCATCTAGATTTACTAAGGTACCTGGAAGTCAGAAGAGTGATTGGCATGTTTCTCTCAAGTATGTTCCTTGATATAAAGGCATTCATGGCATGCCATGAATGCCTTTATATCAAGGAACATTACCTGGAACTTTGTCAACAAGGGTTGGGGACATTGCTCTCCAAAAGACGGCTGTGGCCAAGTCCACAGCAGTTATCATCCCTGTATTTTCCAGGATAAGACACACACACACAAAATGGCTCTTATCACAGTCATACACACACAACAATAGAAAATACCTGATGTCTGAAGTTGGGCCTATGGTGGACTCGTTCGTTTGTTCGTGCAAGTCCAAAATCACAGTGGAAGATCCGTCCCTAGCCAGCTGACAGTTTCATCATCCAAGGGCACGAGAAATATGGTGGACTATTACTGACTTACTATGTAACAGTGGCAGATAGGCTGGGCTACATGAGGCTTGGCTAGACATGCTAGGCTAGGGCTAGCCTCATCTATTTTAGCCAGCCTCTCTAGTCTTGGCCTAGGCCGTGCTACGACAGGCTATATGAGACGTAGTTAAGGCTTAGTCCGTCTGAGAGCAACATACTGCTAAAGACTACGGTCAAAAGAAGATTGCTGTATTGAAGCGGGAACAAAAGAAACCGGCAACAAATGTAGAATGGCCATTTTATATTAAAAGTGGCCGCTTGTTTCAAAAACATTTTAAATCGCCTCAGTACCATTTATCGTAACATTCCCGGTGTCCTGGCTTTGTTTTAATTCAGCCTCAAAAACTCTCTAAAGTTCATGGCTTTGCACTGCAGCTGTACTCTACTGTAGGACATGTGGTTTCACAATGGACAAACTGAAACTCTACAAAGTGGTAAGACAAGTTCCTGGGTCATTGTGCAGCGAAACCACATTCAACTGGCCGTTGCTCTGACCAAATAGAGACAACCTTAGGAAGCGTCGGCCATATTGAACTATATCACATTCATTTGCCACTCAGGAGAAGACTATGACCAAAGAATTGGCTGTATTGAAGGGGGAATCAAAGAAAGAATGGGAACAAATGTAACTGGCAATTTAATTAATGTGCCACTTGTGAAAACATTTTAACATCGCCATCAGTTGCCCTTTTACGCAATCATTCCTGGTGTCTCTGGCTTTGGTCCAATTCCACCTGAAAAAACCTAAGCATGGCTTAGCACTGCAGCTGTACTCTAATGTAGGACATGTGTGGTTTCATGGACAAACTTAAATTCTACGAATAAGTGGTACGACAAGTTCTTTGGGTGTCATGTGGCCAAAAATAAACATTCAACACTGGCCGTGGCTCTGATCAAACCACCAGCAGGAGCGCCGGCCATAATTGAACCATTATCACATGTGATGGCGCCACTCTGTCATCCCAGGGCACGAGAAATCTCAGGCTGCAAACGAAGATGCTGATGCTTAGTGGATATAAATCGTGAACAATTGTTTAAATCAGAAATTGGGATCATATAAAGTCCAGAATGATTTAGAAAAACTGCAACTCATCCAATTTTTTTGAACTTAAAGCTAAAAGCTTTTAACCTCTGATAAAATATGTAAGCAACATTTATGTGTGAATCATCCATTTTCAGTCACTTTGCAGCTGACATGGTGCCCCGTTTTTTTGTGTTTTTGCTAAGGCGTATGAACAAAGTAAGTTCTGTCATGCTAAACAGTGGCCTTTTGTAAAAGTATCTGTAGGCTAATTGGAATGTTTTTTTTTAAATAAATTTCTAACACCAAACGCTGGTCTGTTATTGGCTATTCAACCGCGTGAATGACTAGGTAGGTTGTCATGTATAAAATGCTTTCTGGACAAATTCAGGACCAAAACACCCTTCAGATATTTATCACCTTGGACTGGGGTGAAATGGTTTAATGTGGAACCTGGTTCACTCGCGCTACATAAGGAACTAGTTTTGCGGTTCTCCGCTTGCGACTCACTACTTCAAAGAATATACTGCTGTCGGCCACTCGGCCCTATTTCAACTTCGACCTCACCTGACCTTTGACCTTGGCATGTGACGCTTGACCTCATCAACAAATGATGGATCATACGTTGCACCTATGACATTTGATTTCATTTCCCCAACTGAACTTTTCAATTGAGGTGAATTAAAAAAAAATTGTGACACACACATCCACACCCATGCACAACAGCTTTTGGTCCTGCCAGCTATAGCTAGCTGCGGCCCACAAAAACAGGAGTGGGAATTGCAGGAAGGACTATGGACAAAACTTAACTTAAGATATTCTTATAATTATTTTCCATTTCAAAATGACTGACAAAGAAAAAAGAAAAAAAAAAAAAAAAAAAAAAAAAAAAGAAAAAAAAAAAAAAAAAAAAAAAAAAAAAAAAAAAAAGAAAAGAAAAAAAAGACAGCTGGGCCTATATCTGAGGTCAAGTGATAGCTAGACTTGGAGGCAGGTGAAGGCCTTCCTGGACACACATAGTTTCAACTAGGCCATGAAAGAAGGTAGACCTGCCTTAAGCAACACCAGAGGCTATAGTGTGTTTAAAATTTAGCTCTTGGGTGTCCTCCTGGCAACTACAGTCCTTGTCAGAGCAGTTTACATATGTAGGAGTATTGTCATCTAGATTCACTACCTAGAATTCAAGAAGAGTGATTGGGCAGGTTCTCCTAAGTGTCCATTAATGCCCTTGTATGTCAGGAACACACCTGAGCTTTGTCACAGGGTCGGGGACATTGCTTCTGCACAAAGACTGCTCTAGGCCAATTCCACATGTCAGTTATCCACACCCACACAACCAACAAACGGCTCTTATCATAGTCCCCCCCCCCCACACACATCAATAGGGAAAATATCTGATGTCCTAAGTTGGGCCTATGGTTACTATTACTGCCTTACTATATGTAAACCAGGATATGCTGGGCTACATGAAGCTAGGCTAGACATGGCCAAGGCTTGGGCTAGCCTCATCTATCTAGCTAGCCTGTCTAGTCTTGCCTATCTAGCTATAGGCTGTATGAGATGAGTGAAGTCTGTCTGACATAGCCAATCATAATTCAAACAGCAACTACTTCTAAGAGACTGTTACCAAGAAACTTGCCTGTATTGCATGGGGAACAACGAAGAACTGAAACAAATGTAAATGGCAATTTTAATATACATGTGCCGGTTTTTTTTTTTTTTTTTTTAAAAAAAGGGTTTTCTTTTTTTTTTTGGGGGGGGTTTTTTTTTTTTTTTTTTTATTTTTTGGGGGGGTTTTTTGTTTTTTGGGTTTTTTTTTTTTTTTTTTGGCTGAAAAACTTTGCCATCAGGTACGATTACGCAATGAGTACACAGAACCTTGTCTGTTACATTTTTCAAATCATTTTACGGAGTGCATTTCCAGTGCTGCCTTTATCTCAGGTCCAAGTTAAAAAAGTTTTAGCATTATCTCAGATTTTCCAATAAACTGAAAACACTGCAATATCTGAGGGCAAGTGATAGCGAGACTCTGGAGGCTTGGTGTTACGGCTTCTGGAACACACATTGAGTTTCAGACTTGCCAGAGAAAGAGATAGCGGTCTCAGAGAACCGGGGCGATATTTTGGTTCAAATTGTCAGTTCCCAGGTGTCCCCTGGTAACCACAGTCCTTGTCAGAGCAGTTTACATATGTAGGAGTAGTCATCTAGATTTACTACACACCTGGGAAGTCAGAAGAGTGTATGGCATGTTTCTTCTCATAAGTGGCCATGAATGCCTTTGTATCAAGAGCAACACCTGGAACTTGGACCAGCGTTAGTTCAACAAGGGGTCATGTGTGTGTGTTGGGGGGGGGGGATTTCCCTCACAGACGCTGTAGCCAAGACCACAGCGGTTCCTCCCTGTATTTGCCAGCTTAGAATCACATAAAACACTTTATAAACATAAGCTTTGTCAACAGTCGGGGAACCTTGCTCTCCATACAATGGCTGTGGCCAAGTCCACAGCGTTTTTGTCCCTGTTTTTCCAGGATAAGACACAACTTACCGTGTAGACCAAGATGGCTGGGCTACAAAATGCTAGGCTAGCTAGCCCTCATTACCTATACCCTAGGGCTAGCCTCATCTATTTACTAGCTTCATGTAGTCTTGCATATCCTAGTCTACACAGGCAGTATGAGATAAATGAAAATTGTCCTGACATGGCCAATGATAATTCAACAGCACATACTGCCAAGGAGACGACAGCCAATAATCTTGCCATAATTGCTTTATTGAAGGGAGATCAAAAAAGAAATGAGCAATGTAAATGGCAATTTTCTATTAATGTTCCCACTTTTGAAAACATTTTTAACATCGCCATCAGTTGTCCCTTTTACCGAATCATTTCCTGTGTCCTGGCTTTGTTTCAATTCACCCTGGAAAAATATGTAAAGCATGGCTTAGCACTGCAGCTGTACTCTACTGTAGGACATTGGTTTCCCAATGGACAAACTTAACTTCTACGAAGTGGTAAGACAAGGTCCTGGGCGTTGTGCGGCCAACATATTAACTGGCCGTGGCTCTGACCAAACAACAGTACATGTAGGCGGCATCGACCGTAATTGAACTATTATCAGCATGGATGTCGCCACTCAGGAGGAGACTACGACCAAAAGAAGATTGCTGTATTGAAGGAGGATGGAACAAATGTAAATGGAAATTTTAGATTAAATGTGCCACTTGTTAAAAACAACTTTTAACATCCCATCGAGGTGCCATTTACGCAATCATTGCCTGTGTCCTGGCTTGGTTTCAATTCACCCTGGAAAAATATCTAAAGCGTCTTAGCACTGCAGTCTGTACTCTACTGTATGTACATGTGGTTTACAATGGACAACTTAAATTCTACGAGAATTGGTAAGACAAGGTCCTGGGCGTTGTGCAGCCAAAATAAACAGTCCCACTGGCCGTGGCTTGACCAAGCAGCCAGCAGGAAATCGGCCATATTAAACTATTATCAGCCTGTGATGTGCACTCCTCCACCCTGGGCATGAGAAAAACTCGTGTGCAACACAGATTCTTATGCTTTGTGGTTATAAATTGTGAACATTAAGGCTTAAATAGAGAATTTGGATTCATAAAATTCAGAACAGGGTTTGAAAACAGCAACTCATTCCAAATTTTGTTGAAATAGGTTAACAGGCTTTTAAGATTGAGTACGCTCATGCGCAGAATTCATCCCCCCCCCCTTCAGTATTTGGCGGCTGACAATGTGCCCTCTTATGTTTTGTTTTTTGTCTTTGCAAGGCGTAATGAACAACATAAGCTGTCAGGCTAACATTAGCTTTCGTATATGTTGGCTAATTGGAATCGTTTTGTTCATTTTTAACACCAAAAGCTGGTCTTTATCACCATGCAACATCTTGGCAATGACTACGTTGGTTGCCACATACATAAACACTTTCTAGACATTCAGGACCAAAACACCCTTCAGACTTCCGATATTTAATAAGCAGCCTTGGACTGGGGTGAAATGGTTTAATGTGGAACCCTGGTTCACTCACGCTACAGAAGGAAAATGGGATGCAGGAATCACAGGAAGGCCTATGGACAAAACTTGATATTCTTATATTTTATTATTCATTTCTTTATAAAAAATTTACAAATATGTACTTGGTTTAAGAAGAAAAAGGGGAATGTGACGACGTTAAATTGTATTTTGTGTGAGTTTGACACCAACTCTTGAAGTAAAAGGGGAATGTGACGCTATTGTAATGCATGCGCGTCCGCGCTGGCGTAGCAAGCCATGCGGTGCGTTGGCGTCCCCACGCACATAATCGTGATGGACGCGTTCGAACTAAATAAAAACAATCACTTTTGAATGCGACGGCAAAGCAACAATACATGCCTCTTCATTAGTCCGACCGTGTATGTCGTTAAACTACAGCATCAGCAGTAATTCCTTGATGGAATCAATAAAGAAGAAATCATTATTCTATTAATGCATCATGTGTCTCATCTGTATCTCCTAGTTGTGTACTTGTAATCATCAGTGTGGTAGTTATTCGTGAAGATGGGGTGCAAGGTCCATTCTCACATAACAAAGAAGGTAAGCCTATATTGCATGATTCTAGCAAACCTATGGCTATCTAAACAGTTCGTTGTCATGCATCACTTCCGTGTTGACGCACATCACGCTCGGCGTATGGTAAATAGCTCTGAACAATTCTGACAAAGTATAGTTTAGCCAGCCTCATCTAGTCTAGCCAGCCTCATCTAATCTTGCCTAGCCTATGGGGGGGGGGGGGAAACAAAATTTTTTTTTTTTTTTTTTTTTTTTTTTTTTTTTTTTTTTTTTTTTTTTTTTTTTTTTTTTTTTTTTTTTTTTTTTTTTTTTTTTTTTTTTTTTTTTTTTTTTTTTTTTTTTTTTTTTAGTCGGTCTGACATGGCCAATGATAATTCAAACAGCAACATACTGCCAAGGAGACTATGGCCAAAAGAAAATTGCTGTAGTGATGGGGGAAAAGAAAGAATGGAAGCAAATGTAAATGGCAATTTTAATTCAATTGTGACAAGCCTCATCTAGTTTAGCCAGCCTAATTCTAGGTTACCTAGCTAGTCTACACAAGCTGTATGAATGTAGAAGGCTTAGTCGGGTATGACAGGCCAATGTAATTCAAACAGAAAATACTGCTAAAGACGGCTACGGCCCAAACAAGAGTCGCTGTATTGACTCCAGGCACACTATCCCGTCAAGTAAAATGGAATGCTGATACAATTCTATAATATAACTTTTGGAAGTGTCTCAAGCTGTGACATAAAAGTAGCTTCTAGTTCTTTGAAGCTTGACGAAACAGGTTTTATTAGTGCGCGTTTGTACGTGTGCTGCATAATGGTAAAATACGCCCTCCCCATACGCACGTAATGAACGGGACGCCGTGCGTGTTTTTGTTCTTCGTTTGTTGTTTGTGTGTTAGGCGCCTACATGTGTTATCATAAATAGCATGCAAATTATACTGTTAAAGAGGAGAAGAACTTAACTTTGAGGAAATACAGGTAAGATAAATAAATACCTTTGTGTATCTAGGACAATGACGTAAATTCCCTCAACCCAGACCCGTAAGGCTTCTCCACCGAAATTGGCCGTAACCAAAAGCTAGTGCCCAAAAGTATTATAATGAAGCATACGCCACACTTCATTAAAATAGTTGTGGCACACCCACACCATATTGGTTTACGTATCGTCGTAATTGGAAAGTCCTTATGCAATTTAGGAGCACAACCGAGTATTTTCCGTTCGTCACACTTAGTTAGTGAATGAAAAACAACAAAACAACAACTGATGCAAATGCTATCTCACGTGATCAATATTCGCTTTTCCTAAGCATAAAATTAAAAGGGGTCAACGGGAGACTTTTTGTGCATTAGGGTGCAGGGAATCTTTTAGAAGCATAGTTCTTCAATCGATTGGTTTTAGCATATTAGTGCCAGGGAAAAAATCGGACGATCAGGACAATGGAACACGGGTGGAAAGGCAAACACTGGAAATATCGCGCCCTGACGCAAGATTTTATATGCGTGTGCTTGCGCCTAACAGTGACGACACGCTGCGTGCTTACGCAGCAACAACCACGGCGACGCGTTTGTTTGTGTGTGAGAAAACGGTTACGGGCTGGGCGATTCCATAATACACGCGATTCTCATCTGGTTTATTATTCCAGCTCTATGATATGACACAGTCATGACAGTAACTCATCACCTTGGTTCCTTAATTACACACAAATAACAACAATCACAATGTCACATTGCATCGTAACATGCATGCACTGCAGGCTGTGTTTGTGTGTTAGGCGTATACATGTGTTTATCATAAATACAGTCAAATTACTACTGTAAAGAGGAGAAGACTTAACTTCGAGGAAATACAGGTAAGATAAATAATACTTTTGTTGTATCTAGACACAGTCATGACAGTAACTCATCACCTTGGTTCCTTAATTACACGCAAATAACAATCACAATGTCATATTGCATCGTAACATGCATGCACTGCAGGCTGACATCGTAAACTTCTAATACAGCATTTGCGGTAAATTCCTTTTCAGATAGGAGCACCACTGGTTAAGATTTTGGCCAAAATGGCCCCAAATGACCACTTCCTGACCACTGATCAAAATTCTGTGTACAAGCCATAGGCAATGGTCATAGACGATGCCTATGCATGAAGGGCATGAGCAGCGCTTGCTATTTGTAGAAGATGTAGGCTTTCATAGATTTTGGCCAAAATGGCCCATACTGACCACTAGGTGACCACTAGGCCCAAACTGTGCATACGATATTAAATTTGGCTAAAATTGGCCCAGCTGTTGGCTATAAGAAGCAAAAAAGCAAAATACTGAAGAAGAAGAAGAAGAAAACGGAGAAGACTAAACAGTACTTGTAAGCAGAATACTATGCCCGTATTGACGGGCATAGTAAGAACAGGAACAAATGTAAAAATGGCAATTTCATATTAAATGTGCCGCTTGTTGAAAAACATTTTAACATCGCCATCAGGTACCATTTACATAATAATTCACAGGTTCCTGGCTTTATTTCAATTCACCCTGGAAATAAATCTCTAAAGCATGGCTTAGCACTGCAGCTGCGGCATTTGTAAAACACGGAATCGCCTTAATCACTTAATTCTCCCTACCCCCTTCGATGGCGCGAAATTGCTTCACTGGCGCTAAAACAGGACTCCCTACATCAGTAAAAATAATCTCCGATATGCACAAGATCACTGCGTAGTGCCATATACTAAAATCAACAAAAGATAAAAGATAGGCAGTGAGCTCAGACTCATTTAATGAGACCGAGAATCTTAGTCTGGTAGTGGTAGTACTGACTGAGTCTGATCGCTCATCTCAGTCTTCACCAATTTTTAATAGGGCCTATGGGGAGTAAGCCTATGCATGTGTATATTTTGCCTTGTCTTTTCACCCGGTATCTTGACATCAGGACGGTATGAAACTTCTGACAAGCTGTCTAGACCCCCTCATCTTCCTCAAATTGACCGCCTAACATTTACCCCTGTGGTGAAAGGCTCACACCGCCCATTCATAAAACTTTTCTGAGACTTATCAAGCTAATGAATGAGTTGACTGCGTTGCAGTGGCTTGCTATCATCCGAGCGGATGAATGAAGCCATGCAGGCTGGGACCGAGACTATGATTGAGATTTCTGCCACAGAAATGAAAGTTAGGAGAATTTGTTATTTGATCAAATAGTCACAACATTTTGCTCTGCGTAAGTTCACAAAATTCAACCAGAATTTTTAGGACAAACACACCAAAATTTTGTATTTCAAAGATATTTGTTTTAGGTAATTATTGGTTCCACAAGATTCAACCAAATATTCTGTGATAAATACATCAGTACAGTGAAAATTAAGCGAAGTAGGCGATTCCGTGTTTTACAAACGCCGCTGCAGCTGTACTCTACTCTAGGACATGTGGTTTCACAATGGACAAACTTAAATTCTACGAATAAGTGGTAAGACAAGGGCCAAAACATTCAACTGGCTGTGGCCCCCCTAACAACAGCCAGAAGGAGCGTTGGATATAATTGAACTATTATCAGCATGTGATGGTCGCTATCCATCACCCGAAGGATGAGAAAACACTCAAGTCTGCAAAACAAAGAGCTGGGATGCTTGGATATAAATCATGAACAAAATTAGTTTAAAGGTGCGTGTCTCGATCGTTTTGGGACCCCCCTGATTACCCGGAAGTAGTATCGATTGATATCAGATGGAAAGGCCGTATTTTTCTCATTGTCTTCCGAAATTTAGCCTCGAATCCATTTCATCCCAAGATATAATACAAAAAACCGCCGTTCCGTTTTAGTGGAACCACTTTAATAGACAGTATTGAATAGGGCTTTGCAACATGCATATTGCGTCTACCATCAAACCGCATAGTTTGTTCCCATGGATGATGGGGTGTATGCGCAAGTGCCAGGCTATCATATCAATAGAGAACACAATACACTAAATTGGAACCAGCACCTTTAAATAGAGAACATTTGTGATTCACAAACAAAGTCCAGAACAGGAGTTGAAAAATGGGCACATTCAAAAATTCATGGAAAATATGAGGATGAAGAATTTTAAGTAAGAAGTACACAGAACCTTGTCTGTTATATTTTTCAAATCTTTATCCACCTTCTGAAACACATGAAGTTTCAGATTAGGTCAGGGAAAGGAAAGATGGTAGGTATGAACTGCCTGAGATAACACCAGAGGCTATATCTTGGTTAAAATGTCAGTTCCCAGGTGTCCCCTGGTAACCACATGGCCACAGTCCTTTGCCAGAGCAGTTTATATGTCTAGATTTTAATACCAGAGGTTCTCAGATGAACGATTGGCATGTTTCTCATAAGTGCCATGAATGCCTTTATATCAAGGAGCAAAACCTGCATGGAGCTTGAACCAAGCTTTGTCAACAAGGTCGGGGACATTGCTCTCCCAAACAAAGGCTGTGGCCAAGTCCACAGCGTCTATCCCTGTATTTTCCAGGATTAAGAAATAAAAAAAAATAGTACTGCTCCACTACATAGGCTGGGCTACATGAGGTTAGGCTAGACACGGCTAGGCTAAGCTAGACAGGCTAGACTATAGACTAGGCTAGCACATTTAGCCTAGGCCTAGGGCTAGCCTATCTACTTTAGCCAGTCTCATCTAGTCTTCCTAGCCTAGTCTACACAGGCTGTTGTGAGATTAGTGAAGGCTTAGTCGGTCTGACATAGCCAATGATAATTCAAAAGCACATACGGCCAAGGAAGACTATGGCCCAAAAAGATTGCTGTAGTGATGGGGGAAAAGAAAGAGAGAAAATAATAAAAAAAGTAAAAAAAAACTCTATGATTAATTTTAATTTATAAAAAACATTTTTAACATTGCCATCAGGTGCCATTTACGCCAATCATTCCCGGTGTCCTGGCTTTGTTTCACCCTGGAAAAATATGTAAAGCAGGCTAGCACCTCCAGACTGTAACTCTACTGTAGGGGACATGTGGTTTCACAAGGACAAACTTAAATGTTACGAGAAGGGTTAAGACAACGGTCCTGGGCCATTCGGCATCATTGTGGCTTCTTACTTGCTTCAAGATGGCCTCTCCCTATTCCGACATGTCCGATGGATGACGACATTCTCTCGACTTCATGGACGGACACTTCCTCTGACTCCAACTCCGAAGAAAGAAGAAAAGTTGGGACTGGGTCTTTTCTGGCGACTTCAAAATACCCAAGAAGTCCGTCAAAGTAAAGACAACCAGCCCAAACCGGAGAGGATCTCGGCACCAAGACCAAGCCTTCGAAAACCAAGCCGACAAAGCCTACCCAGTCCAAGATCATTCTCTCGGACAGCGGCTATAAGGAAGATGCGTGTGGGACGGGCTGGGCAAAATTAAACGGTCCGTACTTGCCAGTCTTAGGCAAACTCTCAGCCATGAATCAAGAAACGTCAAAGCGAAGGGCGATTGCAGCTCCGCAAAATGCGTTCTTGGTATCCAAATCCTACCTTCAGCTCCCTGGGGGCGCAGCCAGTTGGGCTCTCCAAAATGAGTGGGAGAACATTTTGTGTGATTGCTCGCAAAAGCTTATGCTGGCGACAGCCGACTTCTTGTTGGGTGAAGGTCCCTACCTTGGATAAAAAGGCCTGGTGACTTCACCAAAGCCCTCCCGGCTGAGAGAAGCAGAAGGGTCTGGAGCTAGCTAATTTTCCAAAAAAAAAAAAGGGGGAAATCGTTAAAACCAATCCATGGTGCGCCGTAAACAAGGAGGAGCCAAAATAGAGGGGCGAGTCACCATAGTAAGCCATTGAAGCTTGCTAAGCCAAAGCCCAGATATGCCAGGAAGTGAAATATTTAGTAGTTTTAAATAACTAGGTCTTTCAGGGCCACCTAATATTACAAAGAAAGGAGACATGGCTCGCAAACCACCCTAGTCCTACATGGTATCAAAACACTTTGAATACAATAGCCAGGTCAGGCAAAAAATTAGGGCTGATACCCTTATAGCGTGACACATTTCATACCATAACAATGGCTAAGAACAGGAAATTCTGGAACAGGAATATTAAAAGGACAAAAAAATAAGGACAAAATTAAGTCCCAAAACGTTGCCTTTTAAATTCCAAAATTAAACAAAAAAATCGCCCAGAAGAAGTCCAAAAAAACTTAAGGGGACTTAGCCGATTTGATAAAAAGTTTGCATAAATTAGCAAACGAAAATTTCACTGATGCAGAATGACTCTGTATTAGGAAGAGGTTTGAATTTGTTGATGTCCTAAAAGAACCAAAAGCTATTGGCTTGTAGGGATGTTTCAACAAATTCATGAGAAAAATGCGCATCCGTGACCTAATGTCCAAAAAAGAAGCAAAACCTACTATCGTGCAAGGAAGGTTCTACTTGGAGCCCCATTTCCACACCCTTGCTAGATCTAGAAAAATACCGAATCTACAAGTCGGAACTAGCTAAACTCGATAAGAGAAACCACACACATGATAACTTGACAAACCGAAAGTTCAAGCTTTCAGATCTCTTAAGAAAAGAAACACTTGGTTTTCCAAAAAAAAACCGGATAAATCTGGTGGCGTTGTTGTAATCAATAAAGCTGATTATATACGTGAAGGTGATGAAAACAGTGCTTGAAGGTAATCATACACTAAAATCGATGTTGATATGACATCTGACACGTGAATTTATTTGATTCAAAAAAAGCTAAACCTCATGTTATGGGATCGCAGTATAGATAAAACCACACACATTTATTTGTACCCGGAAGAAACAAAAAACTCGAACTCATGTTTGCTACTTCCTGCCAAAAGTTCACAAAAAGGGACTCCTGCTGTAAGGAAAAGACCTATGTCAGCAATTGTGGAGGGACCATGTGAAAAAAATTGGCGAATTTTATCGATTCTTTCTTGTGCCTATGGTCCAAAAACAAAAGGACTACATCAAAGACACGAAAGATGTGTAAGACACTTGAACTACTGAAACTACCAAAAAGCAGTTTTTTGGTGGTGACAATAGACTGTATCGGTATATGTTCACAAATGTTCTCCAAATGAAAGTAGAACAGGAGGAAGTCCTCAGTGATCTATCAGGTTACAAATCCCAGAATGTATTTTAACTAGAATGCCACATGTCCATCATATGGAAGAAGCATTATTATACCGGTTTACAAGAAATAAGAAAGTTTTACGTTTAAGGGAAACTATTGCAAACGACCGGCGTGCGATTGGCCAAAGATGTCCCCGGAAGTCAAAAGGGAAGTCTGTGATATAATGTTCGGCTCTGGTAAAAAAACGGTTCATTTCTGTAAGGTTACCACCACTAACTCACTTATACACAGTAAGTAGTCTTGTGGGAAAAACATGGCAACTTTGAGCATGTTTCTTTCACATTTAAAACTCTCACAGAGGAAAATACAACAAACCATCACCCAAAGTACAAGCTGAAAAATACCCCAAAATAACCACATTGTTGAACATTGATGACCGGGGGCAGAAAAATTTTAGTCGACGATATCACCAAAACTTGCCCGATTGTCACAGACCGGAACCCAAGACACCAAGATTCTCTTAGTCGCCAAAGCTAGTAATTGCAAATCGATGGGAAATTGATGACCCGCGGAGTAAATTTCATCCAAATTCCACTGTCCAAATGCCGCTTAGTTTGAGGAAAACATACCAGTCTTCTACCATGTCAATCATGAAAGTTAATCACTTTCTTAATATAACTAGTAATTTTCAGACATTTTAAGCAATTTTCACAGATGCCCATAAAGAAGTAGTCCATCCAAGATTTTTTATCCTTTACGGCAGCAGTGCCAGGTTAGTGGTGTTGTAAACCTATTAAGTGACCACATCTCAAATGGATTTCGCTATCGAGATGAACCTCAGGTTCTGGACTGAGTGACGAAAGAGTATTCTCAACGAAAAATGACGTCATCGCTTGATAGCACTTTTAGAACATTCAAAAGACATTGCGGAATATTAGTTTTGAATTTACCTCATGTGATCACGGGAATATTGTTGAACTTATAAAAATATCAGAATGCTATGATGTAAACCGATAGACCTACAAAACCTCAGTCGCCTATCATTTCAAATCGTAGGCTCCAATTAAATTACAAGGTCCTTCTACCCTAAAATCATACTCGAAACCATAGCCTAAAACAGGGCCTACACTTTATACTTGATGTGAGCTTCATAAATCTAGGACTCACAAATCTTGCTCGCCTGAGATCGATTTTGGTTATGCCAAAAACATTTCAGTAGGCCTACAATGATAGAGTCTAGGCAATATATAAAACATGTTAACAAAAATACAGAAGTCCTAAAACCTGAAATCATAGAAAAACCAACCCCTCTAAGCCTTGACTCTTAGTAAAAACAACAAAAATAGGGACGGCGGTCCCAATAGGTCGTCCGAGATATGTAATGGTTGTGGAATGGTTCCACGAACCACAGAAGACACACCCCATAGCAATCAAACCACACACCCAGAGCCCTATGCAATACCCGTTTGGTCGACCCCCACACCCCATACTGCCCCTTACAGAAG